>VMDO01003470.1:0-74533 GCA_007922755.1 Pedetes capensis
TTTGCTTGGCTCTATAATCAACACCCGTGGAAGCAGCAGTCAAGAAATCCAAAGATGCATTGCTCTAGGAAAAGCTGTGGCAAAAGATCTCTTTAGAGTATTGAAAAGCAAAGATGTCACATTGAAGACGAAGGTGCGTCTGACTCATGCCATGGTATTTTCAGTTGCATCATATGGTTGTGAAAGCTGGACATTGAACGAGAGAGACAGAAAAAGAATTGATGCTTTTGAATTGTGGTGCTGGAGACGTCTATTGAATATACCATGGACTGCCAAAAGAACCAACAGATCTGTCCTAGATGAGGTACAACCAGAGTGCTCCTTGGAAGCAAAAATGGCCAAACTGCGTCTTACATATTTCGGACATGTAGTCAGGAGAGAACAGTCCCTGGAGAAGGACATCATGTTTGGAAGAGTGGCAGGTCAACACAAAAGAGGAAAACCCTCCACCAGATGGATTAACACAGTGTCTGCAACAATGGGCTTAAACATAAATAAGATGGTTTGCCTGGCACAGAATCGGCAAGTGTTTCGATCTGCTGTACATAGGGTCGCTATGAGTCGGACTCCACTCGATGGCACCTAACAACAACAACAACAATTCTTTAGACTCTAATAAAGGCCACTTTAAAATCTTAAATTTGCTAAAGAAATGCTCATTTCTTATTCTTTTTTTTTTTAGAAAACAGGTTATCAAAGGGTCACTTGATATTCCATTATGACCCTTTTTGCTATATTCTCTTACTTTTCTTACTAAAATTATATATTCAAGGTGACACAATTCTGTTATGAAATGAATCTGCTGGAAAATCTTATTTAACTTTACACCGTTCACTTGTATTTTTCCGTATCTTGTTTTATAATGACTATTATTAACTGGTCTACTATGGGTCAGTAACCAACCCTCATATGTTGTATGTATTAATATATTAAACCTCATAAAAATGCTGTAAAGTATCATTTTCCCTTCTGTATTATTATCCCTACATACTATGTTTTTCTAATATGGAAACAAAGTCTCCAAAGTTATAAGAATATGCCCAGGAGCTAATCAATATTCAAAGGCCTATCCCTCTGGTCATACCTCACAGCTCTTCAATAATCAGTACCTTTCACTTATTTACTCATCTGCTCAACAGAATACTTATTGATCATATACTATGTATGAGGCACCATGTTGCTCACTAACAGCACAGTTCCCCTCAAGATACAGTATAAAATGAAAAACATAAAAAGTGACAATGAGCTGTATAAGTGGAAGGCACAGCCTTGGGAGAAATCTCTAATAAAAAACAAAAGAGGTTAAGTTTGGGTTAAGACATAGGTAAAAACAGCTACCTAAAATATTAACAACATTTGTTTGCAATTATGGAGGACTTTTTAGAGTATCATGCACCACAATCACACAAACTAAGAGTCTGAAATAGCATCATTCATTTGACACAACCACACTATGGAACAGGGTCTAATATTAGTCTCATTTTACAGAGAAGAAGGTCACACTAATCACTTAAGGGGACACAGCGAGTGAATGTCTGGGCCAGAATGTGAACTCATCTGTGTCAGTAACGACAGGTCTTCATCTTTATGTAGAACCAGGCTAAGCTGGGCTGGGATTTAGCTTTACCTTGGGCTGGGATTTAGCTCAGTTGGTAGAGTGCTGCGCTGCAGTCTCTGAGGTCCCAAGTTCAATTCCCAGCACCGCAAAAATGGGAGGAGGACCGGATAAAAATATCCGGACAGAAGTAGGAAAAAGACTCTGAGGAGAAGGATGATCAACCAAAGAGAAGGACAAGGAGCCTACATGGGATAATAAAACAGACCACAGTAGCACAGTGGGCCATTTCTTCCTCACCCTAGACAGCTTAAGTACAACAGGATCCAGTCCACACCCTCGGCCAATGAAGGTGAGGCTATGTACATCTATAACAGATAGAAGAAATCATCTTTCAACATGGGGAAGAGTCATCCTTTTCTTTTATTCTCCATAATAAGTACCTATAATCTAATGCAGGCTTTCATTCTCAAATCCAGATCTTAAGGGAAAAAAAAAATCACTTTGGCCTGATCTCTGACATTTACACTTACCCAGTATTTTGGAGGGGAAATGGGTGGGTCTCTGTCAGTATGTGGCCTGGTCTCTCCTTGTCCCCTCCAGATCCAAGCACATACAGATTCCCAAGGCATCCCCACAGCCTTCCAAGGCTGTGCAGGTGTAATGATATTGTTGTTAGGTGCCAGTGAGTTGTGCCTGACTCATAGCGACCCTCTTAGGGTTTTCAATGGCTGATTGTTTTGGGATTGCTTCAGGGCAGGAATAATAGAGTGGCTGAAAATGTCTTCTTTTGGAGACCCAAGAAAACCTCTAAATCTAGAAGACATTTAGAGACACAAAGGGCTGACACTGTCTAAATACACACTGGTAGAAATCTCAGAAGGTAGGGAATGAGTGGAAGGATTAAAGAGGTTTTAAACATCAGGCCAGTGATCCTTTCTCTCACCTGCTGCCTACTGGCCATCCCTCCACTGAACAGTGAAGTTTTGATTCCCCGTGTTTGCACACTTCCAGCCCTAACAGTGGAATCGTGGAATTTTGACCACTAAGAATCTCACCATTAATCTTCCTCTGCTCCTTCTCCTGTGATATTCTAAGACTCAATTTGTAATAAAAGCTATTCACTTACTACCTCCTTCCTCGCTCTTGTGCATACAATAGTGCGATGACACACAGGGGCCTGCATACTTTGGTTACAACTGCCTAACAGCAAAATAGAGAGTGGGATAAGCCACAGGACCACTAATAGAACTGCAATCCCTACATCCATGAGTCATTTATTAGGAGCCCCCCTGTGTCAGCCCCTAAGTCCTTTTGCTAAGATTCTCTGTAAAAAAGAAAGAAAAAAAAAAAAACTGCTCCTGAAATATGTTTCCTGGAATTTGGAGGACACTATCAGTCTGTCTGAATAATTTTGAGAATATAGGGGGGAAACCACACAGTAATTATCTCTCAGCAGAAAACATAGATAATTATCCTTCAATTCCTTTACCTTTGAACACATGTGTCTATCTGTAGCACAGAATTGTGATGATTGTCCTTACCTTGACACTTTCTAAGCAGTAGCTGCATGCACAAGGTGCCGAGCAATGCAAAACAGACAGCGTGGAGGGAAAAGGATTTAGTGATCTCAGAGGTTAAGAGTAGCAATTGTCATGACTTTTTTTAAGAAAAGAATTTCTTACGATGGTAATGCTGCAACTGCCACTGACGGGTGTCTGAATGAAAAGGCAGCCTTCCCAGTACTGTTGGTACATTCTCCTGGTGACCACAACAGGGCTGAAGAAACAATCAGAGAGGCTGAGAAACTGGCCTCAGGTGACAGATTCTAAAAGCACATAGTGCTAGGTGACCACAAACTCAGGTCTTCAAACTGCCTTTCCTTTTCTGTCCTTACCACTCAACATTAACCACAGCCAATTACCTTCATAAGTTCATCTTTCTTCCTTGTAATTTTTTCTGTGCTCTTGAGGAATTACTTCTCCTCCAAAGAAACCAAGAAGCTCCTTAAAATCTACTTTTCTTTCTTCTTAGGCAGCATCTGAGATCAACAAACTTATATTCTGCCTATCTGTAATACCTAGCAAATAATAATGGTTTTTGTCCTTTTTCAGAAAGAGTATCTTATTTTTTACTCAACTGAGACAGAACTTGTTTAGTAACAGAAGGAAATAAAATGATACAACAAATGAATGCAATTATTTCAAGTTATTAAATTATAACAGAGTTTTAAAAATAATACATAAGGTCTACTTGTATTTACATACAAGAAAGTATTATTTTTATTTGAAATAATTTCTCTTAAAAACTTAGCACAAATCAGGAAAAAAATTGCTTAAGATTGTGTCTATGTGGATGCCACAGAAAAATGTAGCCATCCTTTTGTCTGTGTAAAACCAAAGATTATCTTTCAAACATCTAGCTAGAATGTCTGGAGAGAACACAAAAAATTCAATATGTAAACAAACTCTTAGTTTCTATAAAACAAGCTTTATAAATAGCCTTTAATTTGCATAATTGTACTCTGTGAAAGAACATTTATTTACATGACTTTGACCTAGAGGTAAAGTTCTGCCAAAGTTAAAATAAATATTATAGAAAAAAGAATTTTAAAGACCAATAGCCTTTTTGACAATCTCAAGTATTTGTATTTTAAAATAATATAGGAAATGGGAGAGTTTCAATGTCCTAGAATGAAAACACTAAATATAAAAAGCAACATCTGGACTTCACAAAAGGATATTTTTTTATTTGAATTTTTGGCTGCTGAATAACTTACTGCAGCAAAATCTGTCAATTAGTATTCAGATATGTAGCCAGGGCAATAATAAATACCATGGCAGAGAAAGTTGCCTATTAACCCTTCAACTTGTCTCCTATGCAAACATTCCATCTGATATGTTTTGGCTGAATAGCATCTGAATTGCTCTTTGGTCCATGTCCAAAATATTCTATTGTTAACATATTCATCTTATATTCTTCAAACTGGCTGTTTCTTGGGATGGATGTTAATTAATTTTAGCTGCAGTATTAAAAAGACAAAGCTAAAGCTAAAGCAAAAAAAAAAAATAACTGTAATAATAATTAGGGGCTCAGGGTGTAGCTCAGTGATAGAGCACTTGCCTAGCATGCAAGTGATCCAGGGTTCCAGCCCCAGAATAATAATAATAATAATAATAATAATAATAATAATAATAATAATAGAAGAAGAAGAAGAAGAAGAAGAAGAAGAAGAAGACGACGACGACGACGACGACGACGTCGACGACAACGACTGCGACGACAGTGATACATTTACTCCTCCCTTGGTTTGCTCTTCAGCCCTCTGGCTAGATCCCCGGTAAGGGTGTCCCAGATGTGGGTCCCAGGCCGGGGCGCTGGACTTGGGCCCCCTTACCTCTCACCCTGCTCTGTTCCCTTCGCATCTGTGGGATTATGAGAAACACAATTTCCTAAGCTTCCTCCACCCTAACCATGAGGAAAGTAAAATAGCAAGGCTGAAGGAAGAACATGATGCCCAAAAGGTGCTAAAATGCTGTCACACAGTGAAGTAGGTCCCGCTCTGCAGAGAGATGGCAAAGGTGCATAAGCAGAGCAAAACTCTAATACATTTGAAGCGTGAAGGTGGAAGAATAGCAACTGATGGCTTGAGCTTCTTATTTATCAGGTAAAAGTTGCTAAGCAAGAGTTTTGAAGTACTTAGAGGCCCAGAAGGAGGAGTCTTTAAAATGGAAGGAAAAAGAACCCCCCAATTGGAGGAAGAAGAGACCTCAGGGATGGAGGAGGGAGAAGAGATCTCAGTATTACATGAGGAAAAGGACTTAACCTTCCAGGGTCTTCCTGTGGTAGAAACAAAGCATGGAGTTGAGGAAATAATCAGGGATGACTTGGAAATTAGTTAAATTGATTTGGTAGTGGATTCTGAGTCAGAAGAGGAAGGACGACAGGATTCTGAAGAAAGAGACGTAAAGACTATCTCTGAGAGTAAGCTAAAAGAGAACCCTATAAGAATGTAAAGAAATTTCCTTTAATGATTTGGATTTGGACTCTGAGAAGTTGGTGAAATGCCAGGTAGTACATAAAACCCAAGAGAAAGAGGAAAATACTATGCCCAAAAATATAGGAACTGGGACAACCTGTCTGACCTTGTATTAGACCTCTCCCTCAAAATCACTAGAGATAAGTAATGGAGAGCATAAAAAGCACTTGTGTATAAATTTGAGTGCTTTACCAGCACTCAAATATATAAGGAAAACAGAAAGAGAGACACAAGACTCTGTAAATGGAAGAGCTAACATCCAAGGCAGATTTAATTCAGGGAACAGAAGAAAACTTCAAGAGTGTGATCAGTATCTTCAGAGAGCTACAAGAAGAGGTTCGAAATACAAAAAATTGCTATGCAGATGTCTTGGAAATTAGAAATTCAGTAGATGATCTGAGTAGCACAATGTGCATACTTGAAGGATGAACAACCTAGAAGATCAAATGGAAGAAGTCTCTAAGGCTACAACGCAAAGGGCCAGATAATCAGTAAAGAAAGGCAGACAGAGAAGATAGATTCAGAAGCTCCAACATCCGTTTGACAGGAATTCCAGAAAAAGGTAACAAAGAGAATGGAGCAGGGCCATAATTGAGGAAAACTTTCCAGAACTAAAGGATTCAAGTCTTGAGATTGTCAGCACTCACCCAATACCCAGCACAACTGATGAAAACAAACTCTCTCCTAGACAAATCTTGATGAAGTTCTGGAATTCCAGGGATAAACAGAAAATTATAAAGCCTTCCAGAGAGGGAAAAGAAATAACCTATAGAGAAATTGGTGCTGGGATTTAGCTCAGTGGGTAGAGCGCTGTGCTGCAGTCTCTGAGGCCCCGAGTTCAATTCCCAGCACCGCAAAAATGGGAGAAGGGCCTGGCAATCCACTCCCAAGGCAATCCTGAAGCACTCAGCCATTGAAAACCCTATGAGGGTCGCTATGAGTCGGATACTGACTCGACCGCACCTAACAACAACAACAACATAGAGGAATAAGAATCGGATTGATAGCAGATTTATCACTAGGCATCTTAGATGGTAGAAGTCAGTGGACCAGTATCATAAAAGTTCTGCAAGAAGGTGGCTTTCAACTTAGAATTCTGTATCCAGCCAAACAGGCATTCAATTTTGAGGGCAAAACAAAGACATTTTTTGATATTGAAGAATTTAGGAAGTTTATTTCTTGTATGGCCTCTTTGAAAGAATTACTGGAATTACTGGATAATATACTTTAGCAATCTAGGATGTTTTCCTTTCACCAAAATAGACACCCCCCCAAAAAAATCAACAAGTAAAACTGGAAAATGAAACATTATCTCGCTACCGAGAAGAGTGAACAGTTAACAGCTTATTTGGGGATGAGGGAAAGGGAATGCCATTACCTAGATGTTGGTCAGGTTAAAGGGTATATTTTAAAATGTTAATGATAACCATTCTATCTTATATAGGAGTAAAATTTCTCTACTACTGAGTGGGAAGGAGGAATCTTATTGATGCACTTACAGATGGGAAAAGTAACAGAAATGCACAGGAAAAAGATAGCAAAGTTACAACAGAAAGAATACAAGGGCTGGGTGTACCATGAAGAAGAGATTTCATAACTTTATTTTAATATGAAGATTTATATTAAAATTTGTATTTGAGCCAGGTGCTGTGGCACATGTCTGTAATCCCAGCAACTCAGGAGACTGAGGCTGGATGATCACAAGTTTGAGGCCAGAGGTGGCCTGTATAACTTAGCCAGATTCTGTCTCAAAAAATAAAGGAGGCTGGGGGTGCAGCTTAGTGGTAGAGCACCTGGAATTCAATCCTCCAGAGGAGGAGGAAGGGGAAGAGGAGGAGAAAGGGGAGGAGGAGGAGGAAAGAGAAGAAGAAAAGGAAAGGGAGGAAGAGAAGGAAGGGGGAAGAGAAGGAAGGAGAGGAAGAGGAGGAAAAGGAGGAAGAGGAGGAAGAGGAAAAGGAGGAAAAGGAGGAAGTGGAGGAAAAGGAGGAAGAAGAGGAAAAGGAGGAAGAGGAGGAAAGGAGGAAGAGAAGGAAAAGAAGGAAGAGGAGGAAAAGGAGGAAGAGGAGGTGCAGGGAGAGGAGGAAGAGGAGAAAGAGGAGGAGGAGGAGGAAGAAAAGGAGGAAGAGGAGGAAGAAGAGGCAGCTGCAGTAGCAGCAGCAGTAGTAACCATCTGATTGTATTAAATTCCCCCAATCTACTGGTGTATCTTTACGTAAGATTTACCTATCAGTCTACTAGTAGATTTCCTTGGTTCAAGGTAATTGGATATGATGTTTTCTGTTCTAAAACTAGCCATTTTTGCTCAGACTTAACCCTGAATGCATTCTATCTAAAGCAAATCAGGCAGTTTAAATCATACAGCATACAAAGCTTCCATGAAAACAAAGTCTTATAGTAAAATGTTTGGTTGCACATTTATCATGTGAAAAGCATTATGATTTTCCTGCTGTGGGAATCAAGGATGAATAAGATGGAGCTTCTCCTTTCGAGTCTATAGCTTTTTGTTAATGTGAACTGAACCAACAAGAATACAAAATATAAACTGGTAAATTTAAAAGAAGTATTAGCTAGAGTGGCAACTTCTATGAAAATATAATCATTTCAATCCGCCTGCTACAAATGCCACTTTGAGAATTTAATACCATCCTTTATCTTAAAGCTATATTGTGGGATTCTTAGTAATATTATCTCCTCTCACAAATGTCAGAATTAAAATCCTATCTCTAATGGAAATCTCCATAAGAGCTTTTGGTCTAAATTTCTTGGCTGCCAAAAGGAAAAAATTAAAAGTGCAGAACCACCAACATATGACTGCTGCAATGCCCTGAGAAAACAGGGGGCAGAGGTAACTCTTTCAGAGCTCATTTGTCACATCCAAAGAACAATGAGTTGCATAAGAAGAGACAGGGAACCTTTTGAAAAGCAATTTTATTTGACTCAAAAGTTAGAACACAGATGATAAATCATGACTGGTTTTGAAACTGAGAGCAATAAAAGGTTTATGAAAAGGAGAAAGACTATGTTGAAAACCAAGACTTTCAGGATAGTTTTTTATTTTTAAACTCTCCTTTGATAGAAAAAAAATACATATGAGGTGATATATATATATATATCTCACCTGCTCTTAGGGCCAATATATATATACATATATATATATATATATATGTATATGTGTATATATATATATATATATATGTATGTATTATATATTAGTGTATATGGCGAATGTAGTGCCAGGGTTTATTTTTGGGGAATCATCATCATGCCTTTTGGGATGCTCAGGATGTTTCATTTTTGTAGCCCCATTTCCATACCTGTCTTATCCATCCAGGGCTGGCTCAGGCACCAACTTTGTAGAGCTGTCCTAGATTCCCCTAAGCAAGGTTATGTGTTTTCTCCCTGGTACCACTTGGTATCATGCTTTCTCCTGGCACACACCTTGATTAGAGCGATAATCACAAATTACTGCAATTACTATTCACATATCTGTCTTAGTTCCTAGACAGTGAGATACTAGAGGTCAGAGGTACAAAATCCAGCAGAATACCCGAGAGAACATGCACACACAACATGGCTCACACAGATAAATGAGAGTATCTCAAAGTGCCACAGAGGAAGAGACTGCTCTTAGGGCTTGAAAACCACTAAGCATTATGTTGTTAACGAAGAGTGAATCACACATTCCTTCAACAACTATTTGGTTGGCTCCTATGTTAGCACTCTTAGGGACCCAGCTTGACACTCAAAGTACCTGCTTTCAGGGGGCTTACATTTTAGAGGAGGACAAGCAAGAAAGAAAATTTTTAAAAATTATATCAATGGCATGTCTACAACTTTTGGGATAGTTTGCATGTTTTACAGAAGAGTCAAATGATCTAGACTCAGTCACCAAGAAATTTGCACTCCAGTTGAAGAGATGGTAAATGCAAAGAAAATGAACAACAAAGACAAAATACAGGACACTAATTACATAAGACCCAGAAATAAGGAACGTGAGAATTCATCAGCAGGCACTTTGGGGTGGAAGATCAGTAATAACTTTCTGAGGTTTATGACAGGCTTGGAAGAGGAGTTGCTACTGAGAAAGACAGGAGGTAAGGCTGAAATTACCATAAAGGAGAACAGGCTGAGCCAAAGCAGGAGAGAAAAACAGGACCTGTTGAAACAACAGAAAACTTCCCTCCTAGCTAGATGTAGTGGCACACATCTATCATCCTAGCACTTAGGAACCTGAGGGAAGAGGATCATGAGTTTGAGGCCAGCCTGGGTGTAGCAAGAGAAGAGAGGAGAGGAAAAGAGAAGGGAAGAGAGGGGAGGAAAAAGAAGAGAGGAAGGAGGGAGGGAAAAAAGAATGAAAGGAAGAAACAAAAAGAAAAAAGGAAAGAAGAGAAATAAAGAGAGAAAGGAAGAGACAAAAAAGAAAGAAAGAGGAAGAAAAGGAAGAAAGAAAAGGAAGAAAAGAGAAAAGAGAAGAGGAAAGGAAGAAGAAAAGGAAAAGGAAAGGAAGAGGAGAAGAGTAAAGGACAGGACAGGACAGGACAGGAAAGGATGGACAGGCAGGCAGGCACAGTGACACACACCTGTAATCCTACCTTCTAAGGAGGTGGAGGCAGATCTCAAGTTTGAGGCCAGAGGCAGCCTGTGTTTCAGTGAGACCCATGCTGAAGCTGATTTAGAAAATATGTGGCTTTGTGCAAAAATGCCCTATGCCAACAGGTGGCTTCATTAGCAAAGTTTAGGGATAATTTCTAGTGGCCATGAGTTAAGCAAAGAAGGAAAAGACACCAGAGTAAAGTCAACCATGTTTGATTTTCCAGATGGATTCATTCCACTGAACAATGCTACAAGGCCCTATATCCCTGCCTAACCCAGGGCGTGATTTCAAATATGTATGTAAAACATCTCTATGACACAATTCTTGTTGTTGTTAGGTGCCATCGAGTCAGGATCTGACTCATAGCGACCCTCATAGGGTTTTCAGTGGCTGACTGTCTTGGGATTGCCTTGGGAGTGGATTGCCAGGTCCTGCTCCCATTTCTGCGGTACTGAGAATAGAACTTGGGACCTCAGAGACTGTAGTGCAGCGCTCTACCCACTGAGCTAAATCTCAGCCCTATGACACAATTAAGGGACACTATACCTACTTAGAAAACTTTTTCTTTTTGTCTCTTGAAAATTAGCCATTGATAATGTCACATGTTATACTCAAGAACCTGTGTCAAAATAACTCTTGGCTCTAAATTATAAAGTTAATATTTAAGAGGGATTTCACAGACATTTTCAATATTCAAGTAGGTTTTAAAACCATTATATAACTACTAGGAGTGGTAATCAAGTACTTACTTGGAGAAATATATTAGCCAAGAGCTTTAACATTACAAAACTACAGGCAGAGGTTAAAATTACAATCTTCATTTCACCAGTGTCTCCTCTCCCATGATTGGAAATTAAAATTATTTTGTAATAGGCTCTACAATACTATCAGCCTACTTCTGGTAATGTTTTTAAAAGCTGATTATGTTATAATGACAAACTTTCATAGGCATGGTAAAATATTTCTGATATTAACAAAAAAAATCATTGCAAATCATATTAAAGTTGTACTTTAAGAAGGAACAACCAAAAATTGCACGAACCTGTTTAAATATTTGTTGCTTGACATAAAATATGTTGACTGCTAACACACATTGAAGTATTAATATGAGTAGTTTCTGGAGGGTACAGTGGAAAGACGTTGTTGTTAGGTGCCACTGAGTCATGCCTGACTCATAGGGACCCTCATAGGGGTTTTTTTTGTGTGTGTGGTACTGGGGGTAGAACCCAGGGCCTCGCACCTGCATGCTTTGCAAGTGCTGGACCACTGAGCTGCACCCCCAGCCCATTTTTTTACTTTTTGAGACAGGGTCTCGATAAATTACAAGACTGCCTCTGGTCTCGAACTTCCGATCCTCCTGCCTCTGCCTCCCAAGCTGCTGGGATTACAGGCATGCGCCACCACGCCTGGCTCCCTTATAGGGTTTTCAATGGCTGATTATTTCTGGATTGCCTTGCCACATCCTTCTCCCATTTTTGTGGTGCAGGGAATCACACCCGGGAACTCAGAGACTGCAGAGCTGCGCTCTACCAACTGAGCTAAATCCCAGCCCATGGGAAGAAGTACAGTAGTAATTATACCTACAACTGTTTTACTTGATGGAATAAGCATGAATTACACCTGTAATTAAAGAGCTTATTGCCATGCACTTAAGATGAATTTTATGATGCCTTAGATAAACAGAGACTAGCCCCAATTAGTTTTTCATTCTAAATTGAGACCTATTGAAGGCACAGAGGAACAAACAAAACTCAGAAACTCTTGCTTATGTCAATGTCCATTTGGGCTTATCATTTGCTTGTAATACTCAATATAAACTGATACCTTAACAAAACAGACAAGAATATTTTCCCAGGAAACAGACTGTGCTAATTTTAGTGTGACTTTTAAAACTTTGCTCCCATGATTGACATTTTTATGCAATCGTTACTTACTACTAAATCTTGCTAAATAGTAGCATCAAGCCGGGCTGGGTGGCACATGCCCATAATCCCAGGGCTCGGGAGGTGGAGGCGGGAGGATCTCAGGTTCCAGGCCAGAGCAAGTCTGCGTAATTTAGTGAGACCCTATCGCAAAAAGTAAAAAAAAAAAAAAATGGGCCGGGGGTGCAGCTCAGTGGTCCAGCACTTGCAAAGCACGTAGGCGCAAGACCCTGGGTTCAACCCCTAGTACCGAAAAAAAAAAAAAAAAAAAAAAATAGTAGCATCAAACATTGTCTACAGGAGTGACCAGGTGGAAAGAGCATTAATCTGCACAGGTCTTGTAAGTCAGAAAACCTGGGTTTGAAAGTGGGAGAAGCTAAGAAAAAACAGCTGTGAATATTAGTTTCCTCTCTTATAAAAAAAAGAATAAGTTGGGAACACACCTGGAGGCCGAGACAGGCAGATCACCAATGACAGAAGCAGCCTGAACAAACTGGAGAGACCCTGTCTCAAAAAATAAAAAGGGAGTTGGGGGTGTAGCTCAGTGAGAGAGCACTTGCCCAGTAGGCACAAGATTCTGGGTTCAATCTCTCAGTACTGAAGAGGAAAAAAAAAACAAAAAACAAAAAAACACTATTTGCTCCCTCCGTAAGGATGAATGCTTGATAAATTGTTCTTATATGAATGAAAGGTAAAGGTAAACCACGGAGTGTAACCCTTTCTGTCTAATTTGTCCCTAGACAACAAGGAAGTTATCAAATTCTTTTGATTTAAATTAGTGATAAAATGTGTGATAAAAGGAAGAAAAACCACACCCAATTCCTAAAAGTAAGTTACATTTAAAGATATTAGAGAGCAGGCCTTGCAGACATGAGGTGGAACTGTTCTCTTTTTAAATCCGATTTAACATCCAGGAGATTGAGCCAGAGACGCCAGAACAGACCAGCATGGCAATTTAATTACAGTCTTCTGGAGGGACCGATATATCACTCCGTGATAATGCTCTTCAGCGGCGCTATTTCAACCTATTTCTCCCATTCTCTTCCC
Source organism: Pedetes capensis (assembly GCA_007922755.1). Classification (NCBI taxonomy): domain Eukaryota; kingdom Metazoa; phylum Chordata; class Mammalia; order Rodentia; family Pedetidae; genus Pedetes; species Pedetes capensis. The sequence continues at coordinate 13,158 of VMDO01003470.1, forward strand.
CTTCCTAACCTCCTCCCACCTCTTTGTCTGCTTTTTGGTTCTTAAACGCAATTCTTCCCTTCGGTCTACTGCTTCTAGGTAGAAAAGTGGCACCCTGGTCTTGCTCCGCAGGCTCCAGGGCGTCTCTGGGCCAGCAGGCAATGCCCCGCAGAGCGCCGGGGCTGCGGTTTTCTCCAGCAATCCCTTCCCCCCAGCCCTGCAGATGGAAAAGGATCCCGGCCCGTGCCCGGCCGCCACAAATCACTTCGCGGGCCGCCCAGCCCCGCCCGGCCAGCCCACCGCCCCGCGCAGCCCGGCCGCTCTCCTTTTAAACAGGATTCAGGTGGCCACAGCCTGCTCCCCTAGCCCAGGCAGCCCCCGAGCCCCGCCGTCGGGCTCGCCGAGCGCCCCAGCCTCGCCAGAGGCGCAGGAAATGACCCAAAAGTTGCCTCCGAGTCGTGACTTCCGCGCGCGGCGCCCCCGCTGCGGCGATGCTCAGGGGCAGCGCCCTCGGGTCCCCAGGCTGCTCGGGGCGCCTGGGACGCCCGGGGCGCGGCGACCCCCGGCCGGACTGCGCGGACTCCCGTCCGCCCCGGAGTCCCGGCCCCCGCCCCGTGCAGACCCGGCGCTCGTCCCAGCCCAGCTCGCGCTGTCGCGGGGGGACGCGGGGACCCCACGCTCACCGATGTCTCCATCTTCGTCCTCGTCCTCGTCCAGCTCCATTTCCAGCAGGACGTTCCTGGTCATCATTTGCATGTCGCCCCCGAGGGCGGCTCCGAGCTCCACGCGAAGTTGGGGGCTCCGGGGTGCGGGAAGACAGTTCTCCGGGTCAGGGGCCGGGGCCCGGGCGGGGACACGCGGCTCGGTCTCTGCTCTGGCCGCTCAGTGCTAGCCGCGCGCGGGGAAGCCCGGCGGAGGCGGCCGGAGACTGAGCATGCCCAGTGAGCGCGGCCCGCGCCGAGCCTGAACTTCCCGACTTTACGAGGTGCCCAGAGGGAAGTCGGGAGGCGAGAGGGAGTCGCCGGCGCGGGCGTCCTGCACCCTAGTGAACTCGCCGCCCCGGGGGCGAGAGTGGTGGTAGACCAGCTTCCCCAAACGTGCACCCACACGAGGCAGCTTTTTGTTCCAAGGTCATACAGACACAGGGGTTCACTGCATTTTTTCTTTTCTTTTCTTTTTTTTTTTTTTGATATCTATTACCTGGGATTGGGGAAAAAAAACCACTGCTGCAGCTCACGTGAGGAAGGCGAGTGCATTTGAACGGTGTTTAAATGGGGGATCCTAAAGTCAATTACTCTGAATGCAAAATGAGAGAAAGTTTACCCTGTAGAAAGGTAGGATTACAGAATAAACCAGATTACAGGGGAGGAGCATGCAGGCAAAACTCGTAGAGAATGAGAAAGAAAAAAAAAAGGCAGAGAAGAGAGAATATTAGCTAAAGACGTGCGCGCCCAAAAGAAAGATTTCCGCAGAAAGTGAGGTTTCGGAGACAAGAGGAGCGCCCCCTATAACCGCCCGCGGGAGCACACGCAAGGAGAGTAGCTAGAGATTCACCAAAGTGTGCAGCCCGTTTGGAAGATACAAAGTAGTCCTCCGTGTCAGACAAAAGAAGCTGAATACCATTATAGTTACATGTAAACTCTTTTCTATAGCAATGTGAAAAAACTATAACAAGAAGAAACAAAATAATGAAATAAAAGTAAGGCAGAGAGTAAAAGAATGCTCTCCTGGAAACCAAAGGAAGCACTAGGAAAAATACAAAGGAATTTGTGTTTTTCAGACTCTGCAGATTAAGATGCTGGTGAATTCTAATGGGCAAAATTTGACTTCCCTAAAGGGTTAGAGCTTGCAGCCTTACCACTGTGACATCCGATCCTCTTAGATGTCAGAGGTTAAGCAGCTTAGGGTCTGGCCTGGTTAGTACTTGGATGGGAGACCGCCTAGGAAGGCCAGGTGCTGTACGCTTGGGAGAAGGGCCTAGAAACCCACTCCCAAAAATCAATCAGCCATTGAAAACTCTATGAACAGCAGAGAAACACTAGCAATACTGTTTCATTTGTTGTATGCAGAGTCGCTATGAGTGGGACGGGGACTAGATGGCACCTGACAACAACAAAAACAAAGGGTTAGAGGGCTGGGGGTAAAGCTCAGTGGTAGAGAGCTTGCCCTGAGTTCCATCCCCATTGTCATATTTATTATTGTCTTAACATTGCTCATTGAAACTCTATGGTTTTTCAACTCAAGTATAATAAATATTACAATGACACTAAATCTATGCATTTTGTTTTTTCATATTCCTTCTCATCCTCTCCCCTCATTTGGTGGTGGGGTTCAAACTAAGGGTATCAATGTGTGCTAAGCAAGCATTCTACCACTGAGCCCGCATATATTTACTTCAGCCCCCATATTCTTACTTTTAATATTTTCATATGAAAGAAAGAAAACATTGAGACCAACCTTTAGTGGGGAAATAACCATGAAAATACACTAAAGGACAGGATGAAATTACTCTTAAGAGCATATACAGGAAGAACTATAGTTGCTTCCTAAAGTACTTTTTTGAGTAAAGTGGGGTGTGTGTGTGTGTGTGTGCGTGTGTGCACGCATGCTGCTGGAGATTGAACCCAGGGCCTTACATATGCTAGACAAGTGCTCTGTTACTGACCTATGTACCTAGTTGGGAAATTGTTTTTTAATATGAAAAGAAAATATAGTATTCTGAAAATAGAAGGGTGGGGAAGGCTGGGAGAACAAAGAAAAAAGTGAGAAGAGATTGTTTTCTGTTCATTGAGCCTCTCCCCAAGCTTCTGAACTTAGCAAGAGACACTCCAAAAGTGCTTTATGTGAACAATTTTTATTAACAAATATTCACATGGTGCTTTCTGTGTGCTAGGTACACTTCTAAATGCTTTACAAATATTCAGTCATTTCAACTTAAAACAGCCCTAGGAGTTGTTACCATACTTACTGAGGCACCAGGTGATGGTGCATCTTCTCCAGAATCACACCAGGAGAAAATGGGGCAGAGCTCAGAATCAAACTCAAATAACTTCTTCCAGAACCTGTGCTTCAGGCACTTCATAAACCACCTCCAGAGACATTTCCAAATCAATTTTTTTTTTCAAAATTACTTTTTTGCCCCCACTAGTCCTAAACTTGCAAAGTCTCAACTTCTTGCCAGTTCTCTCATCAGATGTTCTGGGGTTTCTGGCCTAAGACAGCTCAAAGTTAGTTTGTAATTAGAACATTCTTCTAGAGGTTGATTTTGTAACAAGTTTCAATGAGTCATTTGGAATTCTTAACAGATTTTAGAGATTACATTTTCCTTGCTTGATAAATGTTCCAGAGAGACATTGCTGGCCTTATATGTAAACATGAACTGTTCCCTAGAAGGGAAATGAATTATTTACTGAGGATAGCTATGAGTCTATTACCAGTGAATTCCATTCTTTCCTTTAATGCATTTTATTTCCTATAGCTTCTCTCATGCATTATTTTTAATTGAGCAATGTGTGCTTCAAAAACAATACTGGAAATAGGTGTATGTAAAACCCATATCCTTGTTCCTGAAGAGTTCTCATCTATATTTTGAACAGTTTGTGAAAGAAAAAAATGTTTATAATAATACATGGTTAGGTTATTTGTATTTCCAAAGCTTTTCCAAGTCAGAGATCACAGACCAAGTATTTTTTCATTCACTTGTCTTTGGCCACAAGGATATTTTTTTTCTCTGCCTAGCTTGTAAATGTTCATCCTTTTCTGGCTTCAGTCCTCAGACCTCTTTCCTCATCTTTCCCCATAGAACTCAAATAGGCTGATAATTTTGACTACTATCTATTCCTAGCAAGGCCAGATCCCTGGACATTCAAATGGTACATTCACACCAGGTCCTATACTTAGAAGCCCTCATTGGTGGGGTTTTAATGTTCTGTAGTTGCCATCTTGAAATTCCTCATAAAATTATCTTTGAATTTTGGTATCGTAAGTGAAGTCAGTTTGCCATACTGTGGGGACTTGCAGGTTGCTGTGATGCTGAAAGCTATGCCACAAGTATTACAGATACCACCAGGGTCACCCATGGTGGATGGGTTTCAGCCGAGCTTCTAGACTAAAACAGACTAGGGAGAAGGACATGGTTAACCCACTCATGAAATAATTGGTCATTAAAACACTATGAATAGTTGGAGAAACATTGTCAGATATAGTGCCGGAAAATGAGCCTCCCCGATTGGAGGGACTCAAAAGATGACTGGGGAAGAGCTGCCTCCTCAAAGTAGAGTCTATTGTAATGAATGAATTAAAGCCCCAGGAACCTCTATTTGCTGATGTGGCACAACTCAAAATGAGGAGGAACAACTGTTTGTTGTTGTCATTGTTGTTAAGTACAACTGTAAATATCCATTAATAATTGGAATGTGAAATGTACATAATATGAACCTAGGAAAATTAGATATCATCAAAAGGGAAATGGAGTGCATAAACATCGACATTCTAGCTGTCAATGAGCTACCATGGACTGGTATGGGACATTTTGAATCATACAATCACATGGTCTACTATGCCGGGAATGATAGACTAAAGAGAAATGGGGTTGCATTCCTCACCAAAAAAGACATCTCAAGATCTGTTCTGAAGTACAATGCTGTCAGTGATAGAATAATATCCATATGCCTAGAAGGAAGGGCAGCTAATAGGACTATTATTCAAATTTATGCAAAAACTATACATGAAGATAGGGAAGATTTTTAACAGCTTCTACAAACTGAAATAGATGGAACATGCAACCAGAATGTAGTGATATACTGATGACTGGAATGCAAAAGTTGGAAACAAATAAGAAGACTCAGTAGTTGGAAAATATGGCCTTGGTGACAGAAACAATGCTGGAGATTACATGATAGAATTTTGCCTTGGCCAATGACATTTTCATTGCAAATATATTTTTTTACCAACATAAATGGTGACTACACACATGCAAGTCACCAGATGGAACATACAGGAATGAAATTGATTACATTTGTGGAAAGAGACGATGGAAAACCTTAACATCAAAAGTCAGAACAAGACAAAGTGCTGATTGTGGAACAGACAATCAACTGCTCATATGCAAATTCAAACTGAAACTGAAGAAAATTAGAACAAGTGTACAAGGGCCAAGGTATGACCTTGAGTATATCCCAACTGAGTTCAAAGACCACCTCAAAAACATGTCTAATGCATTAGACATTATGATCAAAGACACCATGAGTTGTGGCATGACATCAAAGACACCATTCATGAGGAAAGCAAAAGGTTATTTTAAAAAAGGAAAAAAAAGAAAAGATCAAATTACATGTCAAAAGAGACTCTGAAACTTGCCCTTGAACATTGAGCAGCAAAAGTAAAAGGAAGACATGATGAAGTTAAAGAACTGAAGAGATGATTTCAAAGGGCAGCTCAAGAAGACAAAACCAAATATTATAATGACATAGGCAAAGATCTGGAGATAAAAAACCCAAAGGGAAGAACATACTGTTTTTTGCAGACTTAAAGAATAATGAAAAATTTCAAGCCTTGAGTGTCAATACTGAAGGATTCTGCAGGGAAAATACTAAACTATGCAGGAAATATCAAAAGAAGATGGAAGAAATACACAGAGTCATTATACCAAAAAGAACTGGTGGGTGATCAACCATTTCAAGAGGTCACATATGATCAGGAACCAATGGTACTGAGGATGAAGTGGAAGCTGTTTTTAAGGAAAGGTGAAACAGAAGGCTCCAGGAATTGATGGAATACCAATTGAGATGTTTCAACAAACAGGTGCAGCACTGGAGGTGCTAACTTGTTTATGCCTCAAGAGTTGGAAAACAGTTACCTGGCCAACTGACTGAAAGAGATCCACATTTGTGCCTATTCCCAAGAAAGAGGATCCAATTGAATATGGAAATTATGGAACAATATCATTAGTATCATACACAAGTGAGTAAAATTTTGCTAAAGATCATTCAAAAGCAACTGCAGCAGGATATAGAAAGGAAATTGCTAGAAAATCAAACTGGATTCAGAAGAGGGTGTGGAACTAGGGACATCATTGCTGGTTTCAGATGGATATTAGCCAAAAGCAGACAATACCAGAAAGATGTCTATCTATGTTTTATTGACTAAGCAAAGGTATTTGACTGTGTGGATCATAATAAATTATGGATAACATTGAGAAGAATATGAGTACCAGAGCACTTAATTGTACTCATGAGGAATCTCTACATGGACCAGGAGGCAGTTGTTCAAACAGAACAAGGAAATACTGCCTGGTTTAAAGTCAAGAAAGGTGAGCATCATGGTTGTACCCTTTCACCATAGTTCTTCAATCCCTGTGCTGAGCAAATAATCTGAGACGCTGGATTTTATGAAGAATGCAGCATCATGACTGGAGAAAGGCTCATTAACAAATTGCATTAGGCAAATGACACAACTGCTTGGTGAAAGTAGAGAGGATTTACATTTACTGATGAAGATCAAAGAGCATAGCCTTCAGTATGGACTGAGCTCAACATCAACAAAACAAAAATCCTTACAACTGAGTCAGTATACAATTTCACAATAAATAGAGAAAAGATTGAGGTTGTCCACAATTTTGCTTTACTTAGTTCAACAAAAAACACCCATGGAAGCAGCAGTCAAGAAATCGAAAAACACATTGCTTTGGGAAAAGCTGTGGCAAAATATCTCTTTAAAGTATTGAAAAGTAAAGATGTCACATTGAAGACAAAAGTATACCTGACTTATGCCATGGCATTTTCAGTTGCGTCATACAATTGTGGAAGGTGGACATTGGCTAAGAGAGATAAGAGAGGAATTGATGCTTTTGAATTATAGTATCAGAGACAAATGTTTAATATACCATGGACTGCCAAAAGATCCAACAGATCTGTCCTATAAGTATAACCAGAGTGCCCCTTGGAAGCAAGGATGGCTAGACTACATCTTATGTATTTTGGACATGTTGTCAGGAGGGACCAATCCCTGGAGAAGGACATCATGTTTGAGAGAGTGGCAGATCAATGAATAAAAGGAAGACCCTCAACTAGATGGATTAACACAGTGACTATAATAATGGGTTTAAACCTAGAAAAAATCATGTGCCTGGCACAGAATTGGGGGGTGTTTCCTTCTGTTGTACATAGGGTGGCTATGAGTCCTACTTGATTTAACACCACCACCACCAACAACAACAGCAGCAACAGGTAAGTCCATGGGACAATGGCATGTCCCTCAGCTCATGTGCATTCTGTTTTCCTATCACTTCTCTGCCTCCCTGGGATGGGTTCTCAGCTGCCATTTCCTGTGTTCTGTGGTACTTCAGTCCTCTTCCTCAATATTCCCAGTGTCACTGTTGCAATCTGCCCTCAGTGCGCGCCTGGGTGTAGATACAGAGATGATCAGGGTCAGGTTTGTGCATCTACAGTATCCTGGGAGAGGCATGATGGCAGCTCTCCCTGCCCAGGACTGGCAGTGCCACAACGTGCCAGTGGAAGACTGGAAGAGGACAGTTGCACATGGAAGTCGTAGTCTCTCAGAGGTTGTTCCCCACTTCACAATGTGGATTGCACCACAAAGCCAGTGGGAAGGGGAGACACCTGGCTTGACATTCTGTCCCAAGCCAAAACATGCTTTGTCAGTCACTCAACTGGCAGGAGTGGAGCTTGGCAACTGCTGTTGGAACAAAGGATTTTATATTTTCATTTTGTAATGGGCCCTGAAATGTTTTAGGAAGTCCTGATTCTAAAATCCTGATTTGCAAGCTAGCTCTCTCTTCTGTTTTGCAAATAGTATATCTGCCTCCATGCTGGACATCTCCTCTTGTATGCACCTTAGTTCACATTTAGCAGTTCCAAAATTAATATATAATCTTTTCCCCCAAACTATTTCTCTAAATCAAGGAATGATACAAGCTAGTTACATAAGCCAATAATCAAAGGAATGACACAGGTTAGCTACACAAGCCTATATCAAAGAAGGCTAGTTATATAAGCTAGAATCATTTTGAGTCTTGCTTCTCTCTCTTATTCCCCATAACTAATCAATTACTAAATTCTGCTGCATCTACTTCCAGGCTATCTTAAACAAATTCTGTATTTGTTATCTATTGTCACACTGGATGACATTTTAGGAAAGACTTGGCGAAAGTAAAAGATTAATGCATGTAACTATCTGAGGGAACAGAGTTTTAGGCAGAATGAGAAGTAAATGCAAATGTTCCAAAAAGAACTAGCAAATAGGCTAGTCAAGGTATAAGAGATTATTTCAAAATACAGTGGCATGTTGTTGTTAGGTGCCCCTGAGTCATATCTGACTCATAGCAATCCTATGTATAACAGATGAAATACTATCCGCTTATTTGACAGTGCTTCTCTGCTATTCATAGGATTTTCAGTGGCTAATTATTGCCAGAGTGGGCTGCTCAGTCCTTCTCCCTAGTTTGTCTTAATCTGAAAGTTCAGATGAAACCTGACTACTATGGGTGTCCCTGAGATACCAGTGGCATAACTTTCAGCATCACAGCAACATGCAACCCCCCACAGCAGGACAAGCTGACAGACACGTGGGGGATAATGGCAAAGAGCAACAATAAACATATTATCTCACACAATTTCTATGTGAGCTGTTTAGATAGGTACTAGAATTAGTTATTTGTTCCTGATAATATAGACGGATACCATTTTAACACAGAAGGATAAAGAACAACATAAAAGCAAAAATTTTGGTATCTAGTCAAGAGCAATATCGTGATAGAAAGATATTTCTACAAGATGCTGTATGTGGCATGAATTGGTATAATTTTTCTCTTTCCAGATATTACTGGAAATAGAATTCCATTAGAAACAGAAATCCATTAGAAATTTATCTGTAGTCAGTGCTTGATTCTCACAATGGCAATTAATCAAGGACACCATACTTTGTTTTTAATTATAGTCATCATGATGTACAATAGATCCCTTGAATTTATTCTTCCTTTCTAACTGAAATTTTGTGTCATTTGACCACCATCTTCCCAATCCGGTGTTTTTATCTTGAAAAAGGGTCTTGCTAAGTTAGGCAGGCTACATCTGGCCTTGAACCTGTGATCCTCCTGCCTCTGTCTCAGGAGTTGCTGGGATTATAGGCATGCCTTTGCCACAACGCCTGGCTCCTCCAGGTTTATTTGTATTGTTGGAAATGACAGGATTTCCATCTTTTTTAAGGCTGAATATGTATTCCATTGTGTATATATGCTACCTTTTCTTTATTAATTTATCTGTTGACCCTATTTTGACAGTTGTAAATAGAGCTGCAGTGAACCTGAGAGTACAGAGACCCCTTTGACTGACTTCATCTCTTTTGGATATGTACCTAGTATTAGGATTGCTGGATCATATGGTATTTCTATTCTTAACTTTCAACTGAACCTCCAAACTGTTTTCTCTAATGGACTTGCTAATTTACATTATCATCAACAGCTTGTAAGGGTTTTCTTTTCTTGGCATACTTGCCAGCACTTATTTTTTGTCTTTTTGGTAATAGTCACTCTAACAGGTTTGTTGTTGTTGTTGTTAGGTGCCATCAAGTAGGGTCTGATTCACAGAGACCCTAAGCGCAACAGACCAAAACACTCTCCAACTCTGTGCCAGGCACATGATCTTTTTTATATTTAAGCCCATTGTGGCAGCCATTGTGCCCATCCATCTACTTGAGGGTCTTGCTTTTTTGCATTTGCCTGCCACTCTCTCAAACATGATGTCCTTCTCCAGGGATTGGTCCCTCCTGGCATGTCCAAAATACATAATATGCAGCCTAGACATCCTTGCTTCCAAGGAGCACTCTAGTTGTACTTCTAGGACAGATCTGTTGGTTCCTTTGGCAGTCTGTGGTATATTAAATATTCATCTCCAGCGACATAACTCAAAAACATCAATTCTTTTCCTGTATCCCTTATTTCAGTTGGTAGAGTGCCCCTCTGCCATCTCTGAGGCCCTGGGTTTGATCTTCAGCACCACAAAAAAGGGAGAAGGATGTGGCAGCCCACTCTTGAAATAATTAGCCACTAAAAACCCTATGAGGGTCAGTATGAGTCAGATATGACTTGACGGCACCTAACAACAACAACAACAACAACAACAACAACAACATGCTTTAGCCTGGAGCCTAACACCTTGGCATCCGATCCTGTCAGATCTTGGAAGCTAAGCAGAGTCAGGCCTGACTAGTACTTGTACGGGAGACCGCCTGATAATAATAGGTGCTGTAGGTTTGGGAGAAGAACCCACAGCCCACTTCCAGAAAACAATCAGCCATTGAAAACCCTGTGAATAGCAGAGAAGGACTGATGTAGTGCCAGGCTTGGCATAATGTCAAGTAGTGGTTCATCTGTTCTCTGTTGTACATAGGGTCATTATGAGTAAGACCTGACTCAACAGCACCTAACTACAACACAACAACAACATCAACAAAAATGCATCAGGTACACAACATTTTGTCTGCAGCCATATCCTCTGGCATCTGATCTCATCAGATCTCAGAAGCAAAGCAGGGTTGGCCTGCTTAGTCCTTGGCTATAAGACCACCTGGGAACACCAGGTGCTGCAGGCTTGGGAGAAGGACCTGGCAGGCTACTCCTGAAACAATTAGCCATTGAAAACCCTATGAATAGCAGAGAAACACTGACAATAATTCCTAGAATGGCACAGTGTCAGGTAGTGCCTCATCCTGTTGTGCATAGGATTCCTGAACCGGAACTGACTTGATGGCATCTAACAAAAACAGATTTGGCAGTTTTTAATTTGCTTTTCTCTAATAATTAGTGAATTTTTGAATTTTTTCATATACCTCTTAGCCATCTGTATACATTATTTTTTAAATAAATGTCTACTCAAGTCCTTTGCCCACTTATTAGTTTTCCTACTATTGAGTTGTTTGAGTTTCTTATATTTTTGGTTATAAGCCCCTCATTGGGTTAAGGCAAGATGTGCAGATATTTTCTCCCATTCTGTAGGTCATCTCTTCACTCTACTGAATGCCTCCTTGGCTCTGCAAAAGGGTTTAGTTGGATCTCCTTCATCTATTTTCACTTTTAGGTTCAAATACAAAAAATCATTGCCCAGACCAATGTCTTAGTGCCTTTCCTTTATGTATTCTTCTAGTAATTTTGTAATTTCAGGTCTTACAGTTAAGTCTTTAATCCATTTTGAGTTGACTTTGTGTATGGTATGAGTTAAGGATTTAATTCATTCTTCTGCAGTGTGAACATGCAGTGGTCCCGATACCATCTGTTAAAGAGACAGTCCTTTCCCCATTGTGAGTTCTTTGCACCTTTGTCAAAAATCAATTGACTGTAAATGAGTGGATCTATTTCTGTGATCTCTGTTCCATTGCTCTGTGTGTGTGAGGGTTTTTGTTTTGTTTTGTTTCTAATAATTGACTGAAGGAACACATTTGTTTTTGTTTGCATTTTTTGGTCCTGTGGATTAAACCCAGGACCGACTCTTACACACTTTCTACCACTGAGTTATACCCTGAGCCCCAGAAGGAGCACGTTTTCATGAATGGGTTCTACTCACAAAGAAGCCCTTTTGCCACCTTTTATTTCATTTACTGAAACTGTATGGCTTACACATCTAAAAATATTTACCTCTCTGTCCTTTATAGAAAACATTTTCTGACTTCTGGGTTATGCTGTTCATTCCCTTGACTTGATTTTTAGAAGGTATATTATACTTCTGGGATGAAACTGTTTCAGCTTATAAATTGTTGTTGTTGTTAGGTGCCGTCAAGTCGTGTCCGACTCATAGCAACCCTCATAGGGTTTTCAATGGCTGAGTGCTTCAGGATTGCCTTGGGAGTGGATTGCCAGGCCCTTCGCCCATTTTTGTGGTGCTGGGAATTGAACCTGGGGCCTCAGAGACTGCAGCGCAGCACTCTACCCACTGAGCTAAATCCCAGCTTATAAATAGCCTGTATAAATGAATATTTATAAAGAATCACTTTTTTTTTTTCAGTACTGAAGAGTTGAATCCAGGGCCTTGTGCATGCTAGGCAAGTGTTCTACCACTGAGCAGCACCCTTAGATCTTTTTAATTTTTTATTTTGAGACAGACTCTCACTAAGTTGTATAAGCTGCTGCTGGTCACAAACTCAAATCCTCTTGCCTCAGCTTAAATATCTTTTTGATTGAATCTGGAAGGAGAATAAAATGATGCTTAAGAATGGAGTTGTGAGTCAAGCTCAACATTAACTTTTTTTCTCCCAAAAAAAACTAACCAGAAAGTCCTCAATATCAAGGATAAGAGGACCATATACTGGGTGTCTCTGCATCTTTTTCTGGGCCTTGGTGCCTTTGAGTCCAGCCTAGTAGGTTCTCCCTCACTCAGGCAGCATACATTCAGTAGGATCTTGTCACTTTTGTCTCCTCCCTCAGCTTCCTGATCTACAACATTCTGGTCAGTAACTCTAATCTTTTTCCCTCTGTATTCCAATATGGGACCAGATCTTCTGGTGCATTCCATTCTTTGTGTCTCCCACTAACTTGTTCTCTTCCATGATGGTTGCACTTGGCACCTTCAGCATCAGTTCTGAGATTCAGTTTTTCAGAGCTCTGAGATTCTTCAAGCTAGATGCATCTGTCTTTCTGGTATTAACTCTGTACAAACATCTCTGGGTTGTTTTCATTGACACATCTGCTTGAGTGTGAAAGGGATCAGAATTGCAGGTGTTGCCCATATTGTTGATCAGTGTATGGAGCCCCTGACTCCTGGCAGAGGATATGCAAGGCATGGAGGCTCTGCATGTTGTCTGTGCCCAGCTGTGCAAGCACAGACTCTGGTTCTAGCTGTAGCTGCTGAGCGTGACTACCCCAACACACATCCTTGGACTTTCCAGAGATGCCAACACTCTTATTAGCATGGGTTCCCACTGTTGAGTAGGCAGCAGCAGAACTGGAGACCCAGGGTGGGGGCAGTGACCCTGGCTGAGACCAGACTAGGTTGTGGACAGGAAGTGGTTTTTTTCCTAATTATGATCAACACCATCACCATATAATGTATGATTCACCATCTTAATCATTTGCATGTACAGTCTAATAGCATTGTATATATTCACCATATTGAGCAATAGATCGCTATGATTTTTTTCATCTTGCAAAACTGAAATTATACTCACTTGGCAATTCCCCATTTTCCCTCCCCACAACCACTGTTCTGTTTTCTGTTTATACGAATTCAAAGCACTTACATCTCTTATATAAGTGAATCATACAGACACTATTTGTCTTTTTGGAATTGGCTTATTTCACTTAGCATGCTGTCTTCAAGGTCCAAAAGTTATCCTTAGGTAACTTCTCTATTCTACATAGAACAGAAAACAAGATCATTAGCAGATGTGAGGATGTGGGGAAAAAATTATACAGAAAGAAGATGTTGAGTAGTTATCTAGGCCATTTAGAAAGTAAATGGTCTAGAGAAATAAAAAAGTGACAGCAAAGACCCACATGAGGTCTGAAATTAAAGTGAAACCTGTCAGCATGGTCATGCAGTCCCCTTCCCCGAGTCAGGCCACTTCTCAGATGCATTTGACAAGTAAGTAGACTGTTAAATATAACTAGGAGTTAGTTTGGCCAGTGAGTTCAACAGAGGGAAAGAGGGAAGAAGTTGAGGGTATAAGCAAAAGAATGCTTTTATTTGTGTATCATGTGATGCAAAAGGTGGAGCAGAAAGGATATGCATGAAAAAGATGAGTAAATTATAGAGTCTGGGAGTTTCCTCTGCTATTAGAATTGTTGGTGGATTACTGGATTACTGGTGAAATCTTCTCACTAGTTTCTTACCCTTTTCCATCCCTTTTTCCCTGCTATGATCAGAATGATCCTGTCAGCATGAAAACTAATGGAATCATGTCTTTCAAACAAGGGCTTTCTGTTGTGTTGTGGGTAGGGACCAAAACTTTTCATGGCTCAATACCCTTTCTGAACCTCTAGCATCATTTTCAACACTTCTGCATTTCCAGTACCTTCAGCACTTCAGTTACTGAAGGTTTCACCTCTGTCACATTTCCATCTCTGAACTCAGTTTCACTTACCTGTTGGGTCTCACCTTAAATTTTGCATCTTCCTAGAAGGCTTCTTTGATCTTCCCTAGTACATATTGAATGCCCCAATACATACTTGCAGAGAACCCTGTATTTCCCTGTGCTAGCACATAGTACACTTTACTGCCAATACTTAATGCTTTAATTATATTTTAATTCTCTGTAGTTTCTGTTGAAAAAGAGGACCCTGTATGAGTAGCTCACCTTATATATGAAGTTCCTAAGAATGGGGGTGCTTTTTAAAGTTAAAATTACAACATATAGTAGGTGCTTTTTGACTTTGAAATTTTTTTCACTATCATTCCAGGAAATCTCACTCATCTGTGTCACTGTGTCACTCCTCTATGAGACCTCTTGTCCTCTAGTCTATCTCCTGTCATTTATTATATTATAAATATAATGTTCATTTCATCCAGTCTCATAATTTTAAAATATCATCTATATCTTGGTGGTATCAATCTGTGTCTCTAACTTAGACATTTCTTGGGTGCTTTAGATTCTTATTTCCAACTGTCTATTTCACATTCCTGTTTTGTGAGAACAAACAATGTTACCACCCAAACTCCACAAACCAAGTCATGCCCATTTAGTGTATAATACCTGCGCCAGATTGTCTTTGCTGAAGATGGTTGTACTGATCTACTTTCCCATTTCTCATGCTCTTCTTACGTTGTAACAAACGTTGTTCCTACTGAAAGGTGGGCTCTGTGTTCTTTCACTATGGATCTGGCCAGGGTCGGATAGCCCTGAGGAACAGGGTACAGAGGAAGCAATAACATAGCTTCTGAGATTGGATCATTGAAAAGATAGAGCTTCCTCTGCTTAGCTCACTCTCTCTCTTTAGATGTTCTTCTGGAAACCAGGCTGTGAAAAAGCTCAGACCACATACAGAGGCCATGTATACATATTCCAACTGAAAGCCACAGGTAAGCCATGACTAGTCATGTGACACAGAGTGAAGGAGCCTTCAGATGGGTCTGGCCCCCAGCTGTGGAGTCTTCTAGCTGAGGATCCAGATGTAGAATAGAAACAGACTGTCTCTGTTGTAGGGCTGGGATTTAGCTCAGTTGGTAGAGAGCTGCTCTGCAGTCTCTGAGGTCCTGAGTTTGATTCCCAGCACTGCAAAAAATGGGAGAATGATGTGGCAATCCACTCCCAAGGCAATCCAGAAACCACCAGCCATTGAAAACCCTTTGAGGGTCACTATGAGTCAGACACGACTTGACGGCACCTAACAATAACAACAACATCTCTGTTGTAACCTGTCTGAATTCCATACTCACAGAAACCATAAGAGATAACAAATGGTGATATTTGGGAGTAATTTGTTATATAGTATCAAGTAATTAATATAGGATAACTAGTCATTTGCTTAGGCCAAAAATTTAGAAGTCAAATTTAGAAGTCATTCTTTATTCCTCTTTGTCTCTTCTTATCCATACCTAATCCATTCAACAAATATGTTTCATTTACCCCCCCCAACACCTCAAACATCTCCCATGATACACCCTCATCTAAGAAACCATCGTCTATGGTTAAAGCAAGTAAGACATTCCTAATTGATCTTCCTCATTTTGCTCTTCCTTTAGTACAGTACATTCTCCATTCATTGTCTAAAGAGATTCTTTGACATTATCTGAATAGTCCCCTCCTTCCCTGCTTAAAATCCTCCGCACTGAAGGAAATTTGAACGCTGCCTAGCTATTTAATGGCATTAAGAAATAATTGTGAGAGGGTAAGGGGGAAGACAATATGAGCAATGTACAATGAAATGTATGTATAGAAATGTCATGAGACATATTAAGTTGTACATTAAAATTACCATTAAAAACTAAAAATAAATAATTGTGAGTTTTCAACGTGTGATAATAATAATGTAGTTAAATTTTTTATATGCATATAGAAATTTTTATAGATGAAATAATAGGATTTCTGGGAGTGTTTCAAAAATAATCCAAAGAAAAAGGTAGTGAATAGGGATATTGATCAAAAAAAGCTGGTCAGGTATTGAGAATTGTCAATGCTAGTTGGTGGGGAAGGGTCAATATACTATCCTATTTTTTTTGTATGTTTTAACTTTTAAAAAATAAAAATGGGGAAAAGCCTCCTATGTCTTCTTTTTCTCTTCCTCTTTTTTTCTCTTCTCTTCCCTTACTTTTTTTCTTTAAAAAGACGTAGTTGGTGAGCCAAGCATGGTAGTATATGCCTCTAATCCCAACAGGAGGCTGATGCAGGAGGATCATGAGTTCAGGTCAGCGTGGGCTACATAGCATGACTTTGTCTCAAAAATTTTTTTTTTCCACTAGTTTTCTTCCTTTTCCTTTCTTTGAGGCAGTCATAGTTGGCAGGGCCTGAAAAACAGGGACCAAGGAGGCAGATAGAATTGCAGGGTAGGTCCAGTGTTCCAAGGTTTAGGAAGCAGCAGCCACTCCTGCTAGGTGCCCTCAAGTTGGGTCTGACTCACAGCGACCCCGTGCAGGGTTTTCAATGGCGGATTGTTTTGGGAGTAGGCTGTCAGGTCCTCTCTCTAGCCTGCAGCACCTGATATTTTCAGTCTCCCATCCAAGTACTAACCAGGCCTACCCTGCTTAGCTTCCGAGATCAGGTGGGATCAGATGCCAGGGTGCTATGGTTGCAGCAGTGAGGTTAAAAGATTGGTTACATAAAGGAGAAATGAAAAAGCAGGTAAACAAGGTACAAATATGAAAAAGGGAAGATCAGAATGAATCCTTAGATTTTGAGACAGGGTAAAGTCACAATATTTTGCCATGTATAGCTAGCTAGCTAACTAGGTAGCTATAGAAACTGATATAAGTATGTGTGTATATGTATGTTATATGCATATGCATATGTTACATGCATGTGTATGTATTTTCTACTCCTGTAAAATGAGAAGGTCAAGAAGCAATAACACTCTACTATCTATGACTATGTTTAGCACCCAGATACAGGTTTCTGAATACTGTTCTTCTTCACTGAAAGGAAACAGGGCTCCCAGGAGAAATGTATGATTCCAGTACTGGGATAGGAAAAGCACAAGAGAAACCTGGGACATTTATTTGGGTCAGAAAGTAAAGAAGAACTTAACAATGATGAAGACATATCTAAAGGGTATAGAAGGAAGCCTAAAGAGGCTCCCACTGACCAAATCTGGGATAATTTGAGCATCCAAAGAAATAATGAAGTAATAAGTTATATTTCATTGAGTATAATAGAAATCCAGGAACCTTACAGATACAAATGAATGAATCAATGAAACTAGAAAAGTTTTATTGCATTAGAACACAAGTGGTAAGTGTTACTATTTGGCACCTCATGATAATAATTGATTCCGATATGAAGCATCAATAGATGCTAAAACCAGCAGATGAAAGTTTATTGAGGAGAAGGACATTTACATAGTGTCAAGTTCCTCTCCCACAAAATAACTTATCACAGAAGTAAAAATGATAGGTTTCTACTGGGGAAATCTGATAGACACCAAGTCTGATGTTAACCAAAGTTAGCATCAGTAGCAATCAGATAAATCAACATCATATGCCTTCTGATATGTCATATGAGGAAGAATACAGCATAAATTCTATCAAATTCCTACCAAAAAGGTATAATCTGAATAACCTGAACCTAATCAGGAAAAGCTTGCAACCATACCATTGTGGCATACCACTGTGGTACCCAATCTCATCAGATCTTGAAAGCTAATCCAGGTAGGGCCTTTTTAGTACTTGATGGGAGACCACCTGGGAACACCAGGTGCTATAGGCTTGGAAGAAGGACCCAGCAACCCACTCCCCCAAAACAATCAACCATTGAAAAACTCTATGAATAGCAGAGGAGTATGACAATAGTGTTTTGTTTGTTGTACATAGTGTCACTGTGGGTCAGATACCAACTCAACAGCCCCTAACAACAACAACAATTAGGAGGAATCATTAGCAACACTGAAACTAAAGGAACTTCTATAAAATGTTAAGTCTGCCATCTCTAAAAATGGTCTCTAGGTCTCAGAAGACAAGGAAAAAGTCAGGGACTCTTTTAGATTGAAGTGAGTTAAAGAGATATGACTGAGTAGGGCTATACTATAGTGGTAGAGCACTTACTTAGCAAGCATGATGACCTAAGTTTGGTCTCAGTACTGGGGGGCAGGGGAAAAGAGGAATATGACACTTAAATGAACTCAGGATTCTAGACTTGATTATTGTCTAAAAGAAAAAAAAATTGCCACAAGGACATACTTAGAATAACTATAGAAATTAGATAGGACCTCCTAGACGATAGACTTATATCAATTTCCTAGTTTAGATAGTTGTACTGTACCTTTGTAGGAGAACCTGGAGAATGACTGGGAAGCTAGGTGTAGGGCATCTGGGAGGTTTCGGTGTATTTGTCTCAGCCTTCTCTGTAACTTTGAAAGCCCTTCAAAATGAAAGATAGAAACTGGTTCCTGCCTTTATCTCCCTTCTCTGTTCTTACCTCTCCAGCCACTCTTGCCTTTTCTCACTTCTAGGAACATGACACATGGGTTTCCATCTCAAACCCTTTGCATTTGCCATTCCTTCCTTGGAAGATGCCTCCTGGTGTTTATAATGCTCCCACTCCTCATTCAGTCCTTCACTCACAAGAGTGAGCTCAGTCTTTTTAATCTTCTCAATTATACTTGGGAAACTTTCTTATTTGTTGACCTATTTATTCCCTATCAGTAAATCTAAACTCATGGAGGACCAAAACTTTGTCTTTCTTTGACTTTTTTTGTTTGTTTATTTTTGCAGTACTGGGAGTTGAACCCAGGGCCTTGCACTTGTATGCTTTGCAAGTGCTGTACCACTGAGTTGCACCCTCAGCCCATATTTTTACTTTTTGAGATAGAGTTTCACTAAAATATGTAGACTGTCTCTGATCTTGAACTTGCGATCCTCCTTCCTCTGCCTCCTGAGTTGCTGGGATTACATCCTTACTCCACAGCACCTGATAACTTTGTCTTTCTTATCACCATATATATACATACATATATATATGTATATATATACCCAATAGCTAGGACAGAGCCTGGTGCATAGGAGCTGCTTAGCAAGTAATGTCCTTGGAATCCCAGTCCTTTGGCATGACCTGGTTAAAAGAAAAAAATAATAACAACAAAAAAGGAAAGGAGGAAATAGAGTTTGGTGGCCAATATGTTTGGCAAAAGCAAAGCATCCGTACTGCATCTTGTCTTTGAGATTCACAGTGTCTCAGAAGCCCTCCTGGAATGAGTGAATCATGCTACCTTTATTTAATGAGCATTTCTTAACTGTATTCAAACATGAGAGTCTCTATTTGCTTTAGAATATAAAACACTATACTGGGACCTTTCTATAGTCCATGCTCCTACAATAGAGGCAAAGAAAACAAAACAGACAAAATCCTACTATGTGTACATACGTGAACAAATTAAAAATGTCTAAACATATCAGATATCTCATTTGATAAAAAAAAAAAAAAAATGAAGCCAGGGATGCCATGTGGTGTTTCCTGGAAAGTGGAGTCACCTCTTCCTTAATCATATGTGCTGGGTTCTTCCTTACACAGCTATCTGTTGTGGCAAAGGGGCAAATGAGCAGGCTGTGGATTCTAACCCTGCTAATGATGATCAGGGAAGCGCTGTGCAGGTGACAGGGATATTGTGTATCTCTTGGATTCCTGAAATGAGCACCCAACCAAGAAATACAACAATAATGGATTGTTCTTTTTCTTAAACCCATAATATAGTTTTGTCTACTAATTTATCCCAACTCAGTGGCACCTAACAAATTTTTTTTAAGGCATGGAATTGTAAGACAAACAATTACAAGTACTTTATTCTTTTACTTTTAAATGACTTTTGAGAATGGGAGAAGGGCCTGGCAATCTACTCCCAAGGCAATCCCGAAACAGTCAGCCATTGAAAACCCTAGGAGGGTCACTATGAGTCAGATAATCGACTCCACAGCACCTAACAACAACAACAATGTGTGGATTATAATTGTTTCTAAAGAAGTTTATTTCAAGCCCACGTTGCCACAGTTAACCTGGTTTGGTTTTACCAGCTGTTTGGTGTTATTGCAGCTCCTCCACCCTCCAAGTGGAAGACTATGTTTTTAAAATCAGATGTTGGCTGCATGCAACCTGCCCCTGTCCACCCTTCCCAGACACTCCTGTCCTTCACACATTCAGTGGTAAGAAAACAGAAGAGTTTTAGGATTTTTACCAAATATCTGGAAATTCCAGAAAATGTCCCTCAATTCATATCCCATCTACTCATTAAATCAACCATATAAACCTTGATCTATCCCCCAAATTTTCCTTCCAACCAAATACATTTTGTTCCCTTATGATTTTACCTTGTATGTTCTAATTTAAGAAAGATTTTATTTTAAACCAACATCTAATCCAAACCTCAGAACACATAGAAAGTGCAGGTCAGGGACGGTTGCATGGGACAGGGGTTTTTCTTATCTGTATAGCTCACCACTAATGTGGTATGTGTGTAGGGGGCCTTGATTTTTGTGTGGGCATAAAATATCCAACTATAGAAACAACCATGACCCCAGAGAAACAACTCGGATTTAAGGCAGATTCTACTACTGTCCTTTGTGGCTACAGCTTCTCATAAGAGTGTCCATCAATGCAAACCAATAATGGCAAGCCATAAGAGCCTCTCTCTTCTCTTGTATCAGTCAGCTTGCCCATCACTGCGGCAAAATACCTGACAGAACCAAATTATGGCAGGAAAGATTTAATGGGGCTCATGGTTTAGAGGCTGAGATTTAGCTCAGTGGGTAGAGTGCTGCGCTGCAGTCTCTGAGGCCCCGAGTTCAATTCCCAGCACCGCAAAAATGGGAGAAGGACCTGGCAATCCACTCCCAAGGCAATCCCGAAGCACTCAGCCATTGAAAACCCTATGAGGGTCGCTATGAGTCGGATACCGACTCGACGGCACCTAACAACAACAACAATGGTTTAGAGATTTCAGTCCATAGAGGTAGGAAGGCACAGCAGGGTAGGCCGCAGGGTAGGCATGGGGCACAGAAAGGAAGGAAATTTCCAAAGTAAGACTGATATCCAGCAGGCCACAAAACCCCTATAGCTACATATCTGGCATCTGGCACACACAGTGGTATCATCTGGGCTTGAAAAGGCTTGGGAACTTCTGTCCCTGTGGCCTTGCCATTTGCAGCACATGTGCCAGCACATTGGGCTGGCTCCACTTATTGCCAGTAGCTTTTCTTGGCAGATCATTATGTTATGTCCAACATCCTGGGGCTCCACAGATCTCGGAAACTAATCAGGGTCAGGCCTGGTTAGTACTTGGATGGGAGACTGCCTGGGAACACCAGGTGCTGTAGGCTTGGGAGAAGGACCTGGCAACCCCCTCCCAAAAATCAATCTGCCATTGAAAACCCTATGAACAGCAGAGAAGCACTGACAATAGTGTTTCCCCTGTTGTACAGAGGGTCGTTATGAGTTGGATACTGACTTGAGGGCACCTAACAATAAGAACAATCTTTTCAAAGGAAAGTCGTTTAAAAGAGTTTCCAGTTTTAGATCCTGTAACCTTGACACTTAATAACAACAACAACAACCTTAGGTAGGATTCTGGCCAACTCCTTGTTTACCCCCAGGGAATTTCTGTTGTTCCAGGGCAAAGTACATGTGGCTTCCCTTTCCAGGTGCTTATCTCTTTAACAATTACCAATTCCTTGCTCAACATAGTCCTGTCTACAGCAACTTTAAACTCCCGACTTTTTTTTCTCCTTAAACTGCACATTTTTCAATTCTTATGGCTGTGCCTTTTACTCCATTTTATCATCATACGTCTAGCTGAAAGCATCCAGTAATAACCAACAGACAGCCTCAGTACTATGCCATTTTGATATTTCCTCCATCAAATTAATCAGTTTACTACTTTTAAATTCAGCCTCCCTCAAATCTTTAGAGCAAGAGCAAATTGCAGACAAGTTCTTTGCCAGAATTAAACACAAATGGTCCCTAGTCCAATTTCCCATAGGGTCCTCATTTTCCTCAAAAGCCCTGTGAGCCTCCCTTTTATTCTCCACATTTCTAGCATTTCTCTTGGCATTCTGGTCTTCTAAACTCTCACCAAAACCACCCATCAAGCTCTGCTTCCAGCATCCTAGGGCTTCTCTCAGGTGCATCTCTAATCTCTTCCACATGCCTCCCATATACATGCTTAGGTCTCTGCGCAACAACTATCCCACTCTCCAGTACCAATTTTCTGCATTTTTCAATTTGTGCATGCCTGTGGCAAAACACTTGACAGAACAAAATTATGGGAGGAAAGACTTACTGAGGTTCACGGTTTGGGGCTTTCAGTTCATAGAGGCAGGAGGGCACGGAGGCAGAGCACGCAGAAGGGCCTGTGGCAGAGAACAGCACATCTTGGCAATCAGGAACAGAGAGATCTTACCAGCCTCAGAGGCCCATGTAAAACTGCCAAGGGCCTGAGGCCAGTGACCTGCTTCTGCAAGGCTGGGTTACACCTCTCAAAGTTCCACAGCCTCCCAGGACAGTGCCACCAGCTGGGGACCAAATATTCAAGTACATGACCTTTGGGGGATATTTTAGATTCAAACCATAGCATCCTGACTTCGGGGTCAGATAGAGGGCAGAATCAGAGCGGACAAGGTTTCCGAATGTCACACTGAACGGTGGTCATCCTTGTTTTTCAGGTTTGAGAAAAAGAGGAACCAAGAGTCAGAGAAGAAATGGCTTTTAAAAGGGAAGAAGACAGAAGAAACATTAATTAAATATCTTTGCAGACATTCCAGACCAAGTGAAAAATTTACAGGTAATACTTGTAGAGACTTACTAAACCTAGGAACACATACATATTGTATGCATATGTATGCATACAATATGTATACATACTATATGTAATATAAATCAGTATTACATTATTTTATCAGGGTAGGTGAATCCTGAGAAGACTTATGAAAGAATGATCAATTGTAGGTTTCCATTTTTGTAGTTCTTTCTTCCTCTCTCTCTCTCTCTCTCTCTCTCTCTCTGTCTCTTTTATTTTTGTGGTGCCGAGGATCAAACCCAGGCTAAACAAGTGCTCTACCATTGAGCTACATCCCCAGCTTAGGTTTCCATTTTTCAGAAGTCAGTCAGCAGACCAGAGATACCACAGACACAGGGTTTATCAAACTAAGTAGAGAAAAAGACTACATAAGGGCTCTTTTCCTCATCTGGAATTTTTCATGCTTACCTGTTTTTTATTCTTATTTTTTATTGGTCTTTGATTTTTTTTTTATGTAAGAAGAGGTAGCATTTTGCCAAGAAGTGTTTGTCAACTATGAACAATTTTGTTCCCCAAGGCATATGTGACAATGATTGGAGATAATTTTTGGTTGTAACAGCCAGAGCTGGAGAGGCGACCATGTCTAGCAGATGGAAGCCAAGGATGCTGCCCAATCCTCTACAATGCACAGAAGAGACCTCAACAAAGAATCATCTAGTGCCAAATGCCAGTCACACAACTATATCTATCCTTGGAGAGAAACGGAGGAAGAAATGCATAACAGAAGGATATTTTGGTGTCAGGGAGCACAGGGATCACCAGAGTGGACTCTGGATTAAGGCATGAGCTGAGCCCTGGCTCTTCTACCACTTCCTGGTGACCAGAAGCAAGTTGCCAAACTCCTCAGACAGGGGTGCCCCATTGATCAATGCATTGTGTCCTGAGTCATTTTCACATGTATACTTCTTAGGTTCCTTCCAATAGATAAAGATAATCTAAGAAGACTGTTTATCTGATTTTTAAAAATATACAACTATCCCTACAACAGGATTGACCTTTAAACCTAGTCAGGTAATATCTTCAGCATCAGATAGTTGCTAAAAACAGTAGAGGTTCCTAGAGTACATAAGGGGAGAGAGAAGATATACTGGGGGAAAAACCTTTCCATTCAGGACTTCAGTGTGAGCCAGCGGTAACCAAACAGTTCACAATCAACTTCAACCACTGCAGGTGCAGGCAAACTGGTTCTGCTTAGCCCTTGCTGAAAAGCAGTATCTTATGGTGTTGAGGATCTGCCACTCATCTGTGTGCTAATGTTTATGATGAAACTGCAAAGGACATTGCAAATCAGCTAGAGGAAGAACATGATAGCTCAGCTCAAGGCTTTCCCTCTTCCTCCTCTATAGTGTAAATACTCTCTAGGGCAGAAGCCTGCAGATTTGTTAACCTTGCCATTTAACAAAGAGTCTTCTAAAAAAATCGCTTAAATTTTCCCCCACAGGGATCTGAAGCTGTAATTATACCATACATTGGGAGACAAAAATGGGAGGGGAAGCTTTTGAAGTTTTTACCCTCTAAGAAACAAGGACCTGACTTGACAGCACCTAACAAGAAGAAACGAGGAGTAGAAAGAATGGCCATTCTTTAGAGTTGTATAGGACCTAGGCAAATTTATAAATAAAAGAAAAATTGCAACCCTCAACCTTTCTTCTCAAAGTCATTTCTCTTCATCCATTGGCCGTGTGTTACTTGCCTCAAAGGCTGCTCTGGTAAGAGAGTATCTACTTAGCTTGAAAATGAGAAGGCCTGGGTTTAGTTCAAGTCACAAATATGCTACTTATAAAATGAGTCAACTTGGGCAGTTGCTTCACTTGCTTAGGTCAGTTTACACCTTTGTTGGGAGTAAGGGGAGGAGAAGTGATGAAGATAAATGTAGCTGACTCCAAAACTGATTTAGTAGTTGTGTAATGGATATATCAAATGACTTATTACTCTGTACCCCACTAACATTTTTAAATTTTAAAAAATGTGGCAAAAAGTAGCTAACTCAACAATGTATAAGTGTGCTTTCATGGAACAAATCTTTACTCAGTCTTACCATGTGCTCTACACTTGCAATATAGCAGTGAATAAGAGACAAAACTGGTTCTCAAGGAGCAAACTTTTTCTGAATGCCTTTTATCTATGTGTCCTAGGTTTGGGGGGACTTTCACATACAAAGCATCAATCAGGCCTCACAACAGGAGTGCTGTCCCTCAGGATTCCTGGACACTCACAAGCTCCTCTCTGAATGGCCTGTGGCCAAGTAGTTGTTCAACTATTTTTTCAATAAACATTTATTGAGGGCATATGATATACCAGGCATTGTGCTAGACACTGGATATTTAGTGGGGTACTGCACTGAACCAACTGGACTTCATCTGATGAATATGGTTCTATCATGACTTCACTCAAAGCATACGTGGAGTGTCATAGTAGCTTGTCCCCCATACAGTGAAAATCATTATTTATCTGTTTTACACTCAGTCTCTGTATTTTCTAGATTCACTGAAAATGTGCATGAAACATATGCTTCTCAATAGCTGAGGAAAGATACCTCTCAGATACCAGGCTCTGATCCTCTCATGCATTTTCTCATTTAATATTCATACCAAAGATGTGAGGTAGGGATTAAATCCATTTCATAGCAAAGGCAGCTGAGCTTCAGAGGTGTTAAATACAAAGAACAGTTAACAAATGTATTTTCAAGGGAATAGTCTAAACTCCTATAACAAAGTGACTACAAAATATAATGGCTTAATTACTATCCATTTCTATTCCTCTAAACATCCCAGTGTAAACATTTCAGGTAGTTGAGTAGCTAAACTCCATGAAGTCATTTGGGAACCTAGGTTTCCTTGATTTTTCCATCATCATCTCCTGTATGGCAAAAGCTGCATCACACCACCATGTCCATGCCCCAGCCTATGGAAAGAGAGGAAGACAATGTTATGGTAGGTAGCTTCATCCTGAAAAAGATGCCCAGAAACTATGGAAATCCTTTCTACTCACATCGCATTGACCTAAATGTAGTTGTTTGGCCACATCTAACTGCAAGGGAGGCTGGAAAATGTAGCCTATGGCTGGGCAGCCTATGCTTGGTTAAAATGAGATTCTATTCAGTAGTAAACCTAAGGTAATGATGAACACTAGAGCACTTAGTAGTTTCTGGCACAACTAATAATTCAAACCCAGATTTGCTGAATCCAGTTCCATGTCACAGTCTCTCAAACAAACGAGTTAGAGAACTCTGACTGTATTTACCTGCAATGCAAATAAACACGCACATGCATACAAATGCACCCACACACATACACAAACACATACACACAATTTTACTCTTATAGTTCCAGAGCAAGCAGTTGGAATGAGTATCAACTTCTCAGAAACACAAAGGTGTTTTGTTTTGTTTTGAACTTTTCTTCTCATAGTTGCCAACTTTTGTTCCAGTTTTCTTGGAAACATCTCAAACCTCTAGCAGCCTGGTCTTGGGACTCATATGAACTAGTTGTCTAATGAGTTACATAAGAAAGAAAAATACAGTTATTTCAAAAAGGAAAGAAAGAACAGCCTGCCATCTCCTTGCCGACTCTGTAACTGGAGGGAGTTTGAAGGGAGTAGGGTGCTGCTTACCGCAAGCACTGCACAAGGTGACTAATGCAGGAGGAGTGAGTCAGGAAGAATGAGGGAAAGATCTATTTGTAAAAAAGTTTCTTTTCCCTGCCCCTGGCCCTACCAACAGAGATCCTCAAAACTATATTTCAGGCTTAAAAAGAAACAAACCATGCCTTCATATTCTTGGCAAAGAAATAGTAATTATATTAAAAAAAAAACAGGACAAAAAATCTTTCTAGTTCAAAGCAGAAAAAGAAAAAAAATACCATGTCCATTTTAAAGTATTTCCATAATATGACAATCTTTGCTTGTTTTTCTTTAATTTCTTTTTTATTTAAATTAAAAAAAATTTGGTGTTTTGAGACAGGGTCTCCCTATATAGGCCAGGCTAACCTCGAATTCATGATCTTCCTGCCTCAGCCTCCCCAGTGTTGGGATTACAGGTGTGTGCCACTATGCGCAGTTTATTTTTCATCTTTACAAGTAAATTAAATTCTTATACAGAGTGATGTGTGAGGATAATGGGTAACTCAAGACCTATGTACTTTTACAACTGGCCTCCTCACTGCAAAACACGAATTTTTTCTTTCCCTCTGCACTTAATCACTGAAGTGCAGTTGTCTGGACCACAGTCAACACAACCTTAGTCCCTGAAAACCTGTGTTCTTGATTCTTGATCTAATCACTGTAAAATGCTTTCTACAAGCTCACTAAAGACCTAATTGCCAAAATGAATGCTCATATCATTCTGTACTTTTTGCAGCCTTTGATTCTACTAACCCCTCCCCCCACCTTTTTTTTTTTTTTTTTTTGAAACTCTCATTATTTTGGACCTGAACTTTAAAAACATTTTGTCCTTGATCTTCTGTTCTCTCTGTCTTCCAACATCCCTTCCTGTTAAGGCTCTCCTTGCTCATTGCTTCAGTCCATACCTCTGCATTTTCAGACAAGTCAGCCTCTCTGGCTCCTTCCCTCCCATGAGGCCCAGCATTACATTTCTAAGTCACTTCCAACTTGGCATTCCTCTTTGGATGGCCCGACCAAAAACACCCGGTGGTGCTGTGAATGCATTATCTTTTTTCCTGAAAAGGCATCTCCCTCTCCTACCCAGCCTAGTTCTGCCATTGTCAGTGGTACCTGACAAATCCATGTCTCCTGGCTTGGAACGCTGATAAGCTAATCTTTATTGATGGACCCAGGACTGATTCCCTATTTTCCTAAACCTCTATCAAAGTAGCCACTAAGCACTGTCAACTCTGCCTTCATGATGTCTCTCACATAGCTGCTTCTCATCCTTTTAATTTTATCTGCTACCATGATGATGTAGGATTTAATCTTTAGTCTAATCCTTGGATACAGGAAGAATGGACTTGCCAACTGGTCTCATAACTTTCTGTCCTGTACTCTATTTCCTCCTGAATGCATTCTGTATTCTACTCTCACATGAATCTTTGTAAAGCATTACTTTCATTCTATCAATTACCAAGAAATCTTCATTAGCTTCCTTATAACTAAAGCCCTAATACTTTACTCTATTTTTATTTCAATCTATACTAGACATGCTTCTAACTATTCAGTGAACATAGCAACACATTCATGCAACTGAGTACATATGTTACTTCTCACCCCATCTCCATCTATTTTTTTCCATATCCAAGGCTACCAACATAGTTCAAGCAACCACTTCCTCTGGAATTTGGCATTAGCTCCTAACTGGCATCTTTGCTTCCATTCTTGTCTCATTACAATCCATAGCCAAAGTGATCTTTTAAAAAATGAATGGTGGTGGAGTGCTTGCCTAGTATGTATGAGGATCTGGGTTCAACCCTTAGTACTAGGGGAGGGGGGAAATATTGCCCCATTATTTTGGAAGAGGGGTTCATGAACAAGGTACAACAATATGGATGAATGGAAATATGATGAAACCCATTAAGTTGTGTGCTAAAAATTGCTAACAAAATTACTGGGGGGGGGAGTGAATGGCTTCTGTGATAGCTGACCTCCAATGAACCATATCTCCCAGTATTTTCATATTCACACATTCACTTCCTTCACTGAATCTGAGTGTCTGTGACTCACTTTAACCCAATGGAAAGTAGCAGAAGTGATACTGTGCTAACTCTGCGCTGACTCTTTAACAAGTCTTAATAGTTTGTGCTGCTTCCTTTTCTTCCTTCCTTCCTTCCTTTCTTTCTTTTTTTGCAATCCCTCGGGGGAGAGGGAGTGAACCCAGGGCCTTGCTCATGGTAGCTAAGTGTTCTACTACTAAGCTGCATTCCCAGCCCATATTTGTTATTTATTTTGAGACAGGTCTCGCTACATTGTGCAGGCTGCCTCTGGCATTGAATTTGCAATCCTCCTGCCTCAGTCTCCCAAGTGACTGGGATTACCAATATACTCAGGTTCTGTGTTTGTTCTTTTAGAAGCTCTGAGCTGTCATGTGAGAAATCTACTTAATTTATTGGAGAGATCACATGAAAGCAATCCTGAAACTCCATGGAAAGAAAAGCCTAGCCATGCCACCATCCAGCAGTCCAGCAATCTAGTCATCTCTGCTAAGGTGAAGGAGAGTGGTCAAGCCATCTTGACTGTCAGGTCAGTTGAGCCCTCATATACCTGTGGTCCCAGCTGTTATCATGTGAAACAGAAGAACCGCACAGCTGAACCCGGTCAACTTACAGAATTGTGAGAGATGATGAAGTAGTGATTGTTCTAAAACACTCACATTTTGAAATGGCTTGTTATACTGCAATAGAGAAACAAAATACTTATAATTAAATCCAGCACCTTCTTATATTTGCCCACAAAGCCCTACATGATCTGGCTTCTGCCTACCTCTTGGAGCTCATATTCTATTCCATTTACTATGTCTTGCTGTACTGGCTTGTGTCTGCTCCTCAGACATGCCCTTTTCCTAGACTGCAGTCAGCTTGCCCAGAAAACCTTCCCAGATAGCCTGTAGGAAACTGCTCTCTCTTTGTATTCCTCCTTACTTTCTGTGATGACATTTTATTTGCTTCAAAGTGATTAGCACTCTCTGAAAAAAAAAATCCCATGTGTGTACTGCTCATTGCCTATTTATTCTCTTCACTCATCTAGAATCTACAGTTCAAGCAAGGAGATTTCTTCTCTACCTAGTCATCCAGATGAAAATTTGCCATGAAGCTACAGATGCTTATTCTCAGGGCCCTTCATTTGCCTATGCCTCTTCCAGAGCTCCTTATTTGATTTTGTGTTTGTAATTTGTGTTCTTTTTCTTAAGTAAGTCTCCTCAAATTGTTTAATCTTCAGGCTCCTGTCAGAGATAAATACAGCCAGAACTTAGTTAAAGTTGTGTGATGTGATGATGTGTATATTTTAGTTTTCGTCTGTGGTTGTTGGCTAATAAATCCCTCCCCAAGGCAGGCCAGGGAAACTAGAATTTCTCTACCCCAAGGCAGGTTATGGAAACTCTATTTTTTTCATAATTTTCTGTCTTGGACTTAGCCATAAAGAAATACTCTGACATATCTTGTCTGACAGTAGATCATAAAATGCCTATTCCAGAAGGGCTCCTGTCCATACTCAGAAGGAAGGAATGCTGCACCAAGGGGCCAAGAAGAATCTGAACAGTTGGGTCACCCCAGGCTATTAGCATTAGATTAGATTCTTTTGTCTAGTCACTTTTCTACATGCTTATCCATGCTTCAATCATGCTTATGCAATAAAGTCTCCACAAAACCCAACGGGACAGGGTTCAGAGATCTCCCTGATAACCATGCACATGGAGTTTCCTGGAGGGCAGCTGCCTGTAGAGGGCATGTAAGGGCCACACCCCTTCCCACAGGACTTACCCCAAGCAATCCCTACTGCTGTATCCTTTGTAATATCCTTTTTAATAAACCAGAAAATAAATCCTTCTGTGAGTAGCTGGAGCAAATTAATTGAATTTGAGGTGGGGGTTGTGGAAACTTCTCTTTACAGCCAGTTGGTCAGAAGCACAGGTAAAATCACTTGGGCTTTGCCATTGGCATCTGAACCCTCAAACTGTGGGATCTGATGCTACCTCCAGGGAGAAAGTGTCAGAACCGAATTCAATTAGAGGTCACCCAGCTGATGTCCATTGCAGAACTGGCTTGGTGGCGGGGGAATTCTCCCCCCCACATCTAGTGTCAGAAGTGATCTGTGTAATGGTCAAATAGATTTTCTTGGTAACTACTGATAGCAGGAGAAACAGCTAGTCCCAATCCACTTTGTACAGAGGGGATTGTGCTTTTGAAAGGGAGAGAGAGAGAAGAGGAGGAGAAAATGGCAAGGGCTTCAGCAGAATTAGGAAAGTTGTTGTTAGGTGCCATGGAGTTGGTGTCCAACTCATAGCGGCTCTACATACAACAGGCAAAAGAGTATTGTTGGTGCTTTTCTGCTATTCATAAGGTTCTCAATAGCTGATTGTTTTTTGGGGAGTGGGTTTCTGGTTCCTTCTCCCAAGCCTACAGCACCTTGTGTTCCCAGGTGGTCTCCCATCCAAATGTTAACCAGGCTCGATCCTGCTTAGCTTCTGAGATCTGAGGGGACTGGATGCCACAGTGGTGGGAGAGGCCATCTGGGGTTGCTAACTGGCACTTACTAAAGTTAATGTCTCCCCCTCCAATGGAGCCCAGAAAATGAGTCTTACCACTGGGATTCCACATTTATCTTTGAACACCACTTTCTTCCTGTTACTTCCCTGTTCCACAAATCTTCAGCATCACCCACATGAACCAAGAATAAATTCAAATCTCTGAGCCTGCCATTCATGGCCTGCCTTTCTATTTGAATCTCCTCCTCTGGTCTTTATAAACATCCCACCACAGCCCAGCAGGTACTGCTCTCTGAATATTCCTTGTTCCTTCCATCTACCCATTACTTCACATTAGCTATTTAAATTATCTGGAGATCAACCTCCCTCCAGAATTGGCCACTGGTGAACCTCATTCCTACCTCAGAACCTTCTCTGCAAAGCCTTCCCAGACTCCAGTAGACCCAGCATTCTCTCTCTCTTCTCAACCCAGGCCAGCCATGCCAATCATCTACCACTGCCTTCTGTGTATAATTTTCTTCTCCTGGCTCTCAACTTGCATCCCAATCTGGATTTATCCACATACTTTGTCCAGGGACCATATCCTCACTGGGACCATTCCTAGTTTACAGGCCCCAGTAGAGATCAAAGAGGTCCTAAAGAAGCCAGTTGGGTTGTATATTTGGAGCCCAATGAAATAAAAACAACAGAATTTTATAGCTTCTCTGAAATCAAGTAAAATCACCAGAAATATGAACAGAAAAGAAAATCAGATAAGAAAGGCAATATAATGATTAAAGGTAAATCGTTAAATAAAATATTCTTCAAGGGCAGCTTTATAATAATTCCTGAAATGGTGTAGAGACATTTATTGCAAGATTGTACCTCCAAAACCACTACACCACGGTGACTAATAATGTGATGTCACTGGTGGTGGTGACATTGACAGTCATGTGAAGCAAGCACTAGTCCTTCAGGATGGATGACAGGTTGGTATTGTTTGATGGGGTCCTGCACGAATAGAATTTATTCTGCTACTGCTTTCTATGTCAGCATACCAAAGAAAACATTTTTTCCAAAGGGAAGTGTAATTTATATTTCATTTTTTTAAAAAATGGTACATTTTTCCTAATGTGTAATGGAAGAGTTGTAGTCAAACAATAAACTCCTAGAAATGAAAGTACTTTTAGGAAGTAGGGAAGGGCTTTTGTTTCCTGTTATCATCAGACTTCTTTGTCTTCTTTTGTATATGTTTCAGTGATAGGCAAAATGATAGTCCTTTAGTAAAAGTTAAAATTATATCCCTAAAACATTTACTCATATACAGTATTTTATTTCTATTTAGACTTATTTCCAATTGGCCTTAGTCTTTTCCAGGTTTGTTATTGCTTTCTCTTATAGTTTCCACTGTGAAATGATATTTTTAGTCTCTTTTGCCCTCTATTGAATTGCCCTGGTAATAACAGTAACCAGCAAAATGTTAGTTCTCTAGAGTGTAGAGGAAGACATAAATATTTGATCCCAGATCAGTGATGTGTGTAATTGTTGCTATAGAGAAAACCTTTGATTGCTGCCCAAATTTGGAGGCCCATTAAATTTTAATTTCTGGGACTTCTCTCTCTCTATAAAACTCAGAACATGTCATAGTATACAAATTAACCCTTTTGTTATATGATGACAAACTGTTTTCTGTCTCCATAGAGATGGGGCAGGAAAAAATACATGTCACCCACAGGAATAGGACTTAGCTATGTGAGAGCAATTGCTTCAATGAATGCTGAAAATTTAAGGAAAGAAATATCAAGAGAAATTGTGAATTGTGTTCTCCAGAAATCATTAAAAATAGGGTAGACATTCATTTGTCTGCATATCTTTTGGCTAATGTTTAAAAATCATAGAAAAGCATTCTAGAAAAAATAGATATGAAAATAGGGGGGAAAAGCACTTACTATATTAGCTTGACTCTATAAACATTTTTAAAAACTGAGTTGAAGTTGGAAAACTATGGTTTCATAGGAATTAAATGCTATTCATAAGTTATATTTGCAGAATCCTAACCATAAAAAGAATATAAAGCAAATGTCTTTAGGGCAACAATAGAACTGTAATATACAATATTTTTCCTTCTAACACTTACATCACAATTGTAAGTGGGATTTGGCTACTGCCTGACTCATCTCATTATATCCAGATGAATGAAGTACTAAAGAAGTAGATAATCCTGAGGCTTAATTCCATACATTAGTTTCAAAGTCTCTCAGCTATACTCAATGCTATTCTGGTCACACAGTTGAGTGATT
The DNA here is from genome assembly GCA_007922755.1 of Pedetes capensis. Taxonomy (NCBI): domain Eukaryota; kingdom Metazoa; phylum Chordata; class Mammalia; order Rodentia; family Pedetidae; genus Pedetes; species Pedetes capensis. Next base: position 46,504 of record VMDO01003470.1, read on the forward strand.
CATCTTCTACCTCTTCCAGTTTCCGTCTTTCCCTTCTGATAAGGTGAAGCATGAGTCCTAGGGGATGAAAATTTAGCATAGTATAAATGTAACTGCTCCAAGAGGGCTAGATATACACCTATTACCCCAGATAACTCAAGATTGATCAAAAGGTAACTGTAAGAACAATCTAGTGAGATTTGGGGAAATCTAGAAGCCTTGGATTCTCTTGTTGGCATGTATCATGCAACTAATTCCCCTACTGGGACTGGAGATTAGAGAGGCTGAAAGTCTGAGTTGAGAAACTAGACTCTGGAGTCAAATGATCTGGAAGTCCAAAACCATTATGTTACTTAATTGCTGTGAGATCTCAAGCAATTTTTTAAAGTCCCTAGGTCTCAATTTCCTCATCTGTATGATGAGAAATATAAAGCTGCATACAATTTTTTTTTCTGAAGATTAAATGAGACATTATCTGTAAAACGTTAAAGAAGGGGGTGAGGATGTAGCTCAATGGTAGATGACCTGCCTAGCATGCTCAGAGCCCTGGGTTTGATCCCTAGCACTTCCAAAAACAAAACAAAACAAAAACAAAAATAAAGTTAGGGAAGAAAACCAGAACCGATCTTTGATTAACATTAGTCATTATTAGCATCTTCAAAATAATCATTCTCAATATTTTAATCATTTTATAATTAATACTACAGACAATAGTAACAGCCTTAGCAAGGAATATTTCCTTAGGCATTTGTCTGGAAAGAAAACAAAGAGAGCACGCTCTTCTTACTTCTGTGTATTTTCCTACCTTGGACTTCCAGCATGCAATCTCCCAACTCAGTGCTGTGTTTGAGGTTGTGACCCACAACAGTAAAAAGGTCACAGTGTTCCTTGGCATTTACCCACAGGACATCATTGTGATCTTATATTGGCCGTACACTTTCTCAGCAGGTTACAGTGGAGTTGGTTAGGTAATTGATCAACAAGGGGCCCTGGAAATGGAAGTCTTGAGGGGTCAGCTAAGTAGATCTTCGTTTCAGGTACATGTAGATGTGTTTTAAGTCAAGAATTAGCATGAGAAATTTATTTGTTTTTATAACTTCTTCATGTATGAAACTTCTGTACAACCCTGTGCCCAAAAAATCAGACAAGATGAGATTTGCATTATATATATACATGCATACATACACACACATACATAAATACAATAAGTAGAAATTTTGTTCAAGTATAGGGATTTGCAAAGCTCACAATTATTATTTATGGAAATTAATCATATATTAAACCATTTGAGTAGGATACTCATGCCATGGTATTTTCAATCACATCATAAAGTTGAGCAAGCTGGACATTGAATAAGGGAGACAGGAAAAGAATTGATGCTTTTGAATTATGGTGCTGGAGACAAATATTGAATATATCATGGACTGGCAAAAGAACCAACAGATCTGTCCTAGAAGAAGTGCAACCAGAGTGCTCCTTAGAAGCAAGGATGGCTAGACTGCATCTTACACATTTTGGACATGTACTCAGGAGGTACAAATCCCTGGAGAAGGAAGGGCATTATGTTTGGGAGAGTGGCAGGTCAACCAAAAAAGGGAAGACCCTCAACTAGATGGATTGACACAGTTTCTGCAAGAATGGACTTAGACATAAAAAAGATCATGTGCCTGGCACAGAATCAGGGCGTGTTTTTTTCTATTGTACATAGGGTCTCTATATGAGTTGGCCCTGACTACGGCACCTAACAACAACAAAAGGGTATATCATGAAAACAAATTCCTCTGCCACTTCAACACTGGTGTTCCAACTTACTTTCTCAACAATCAGTGCTATTTATTAATATTATTATTATTATCATACTCTTTTTATTAGTATTTTAATTGTACATCAGATTTATGGGATTCAGGCCTGCAGCTGTACCTCTGTGGCATCTGATCCATCAGATCTCTGAAGCTAAGTAAGGCTAGGCCTGGTCAGTACTTGGATGGGAGACTGCCTAGGAACATCAGGTGCTGCAGGCTTGAGAAAAGGACCCAGCAATCCACTCCCAAAAATCAGCCATTGAAAACCCTATGAATAGCAGAGAAGCACTAACAATATTGTTTTGCCTGTTGTATGTAGGGTTGCTATAAGTCAGACATGGACTCGAGGGCACCTAACAGCAATAACAATGGGATGCAGAGTGATAATTCAGTTCATATATACCATGTACAATTGTCAAATCAGAATTGTTAACATTTTTATCTCCTTAAACATTTTACAGAACATTTTTTGGTTAATGTATAATAATAATAATTGTACACCATTATGAGGGATAGCAGTTGTTTTACTTGCATAAAGTATTGTGAGATTTGTTACAGAATTCTTGTAAAATTGCATACTGTATTTTGCACTTGTTTTCTCCCTCTTGACCCTTCTATGTTGCTCTCTCTCTCCTGCTCCCAACTTTATTATCTTCTTCTCCCTCCCACTTGTCCCCTTACCCCTCCTGATGTGTCCTCTTGTATTTTCCAATCTTGGATATGTACAATTTTATATAACTATATATATTTATTTTTTCCTGTAAGGTAGATCTAGGTCCTGCATATGAGTGAAAATGTGGTATTTCTCTTTTTGAATCTGGGTTACTTCATTTAAAATGATGACCTCCAATTCCATCCATTTTTCCTCAAAGGGCATATTTCATTCTTCTTTCCTGCTGAATAATATTCCATTGTATATATGTACAAAATTTCTTAATCTAATCATCTATTGATGGACATCTGGGCTGATTCCATTTCCTTACAGTTGTGAAGAGTGATGCAGTAAACATGGAAATGCAGATGTTCCTATGGTATGATGACTTATCTTCCTTTGGGTATATACCTAGGAGTGGTATAGATGGGTCATATGGTAGTTCTATTTTTAGTTTGATGAGGAATCTCCATACTGATTTCCATCCTTTCTGAACTAATTTATAGTCTTGTCAGCAGTGTAAGAGAGTTCTCTTCCCTCTGCATCCTTGCATTTCCTATTGTTTGTTTTGTTGAATCTAGCCATTCTGATTGGGGTGAGATGGAATGTCCGTGTAGTTTTGATTTGCATTTTCCTGATGGCTTAAGGACTCTAAACCATTTTTATCACATGTCTATTGGCCATTTGTATTTATTCTTTTGGGAATTGTTCAGTTCTATTGTCTATTTATAGGATTTTTACTTTAGTGTTTAATTTTTTGAGTTCTTTATATATCCTAGGTATTAATCTTCTGTTAGATATATAGGTAGAAAAGATTTTCTCCTGTTTTGTGGGCTCTCCCTTTGTTTTGTTAATTATTCCTTTGCTGTGCAAAAGCTTTTTAATTTTATGTCATCCCATTTGTTGATTTTTGTTGCTATTTCCTGGGCTATTGGAGTCTTGCCAAGGAAGTACTTGCTTATGCCTATGTGTTGAAGTGTGTTCCCTACATTTGCTTCTAGTTGTTTCAGAGTTTCCACTTTTGTATTGAGATCTCTGTGGAATGAAGCCCACTTGGTCATGGTGTATGATATTTTTATGTGTTGTATTAAGTTTACAAGAATTTTATTAAGATTTTTGCATCAATATTCATCAGAGAAATTGATCTATAGTTTTCTTTATTTGTAGTGTCCTTATCTGGTTTTGGTATTAGGGTGATACTGGCTTTGTAAAATGAATTTGGAAGTAGACTTTCCCTTATTATGGAATAGTTTGAGAAGAATAGGTATTAATTTTTATTGATTAATTAATTATTTAATAGGTATTAATATTTCTTTATAAGTTTAATAAAATTTGGTTGTGAACCCTTCAGGACCTGGGATTTTCTTTGTTGGAAGGCTATTTATTATTGCCCCAATTTCATTGCTTATTACCAGTCTGTTTAATTTACTTATATCATCTGGATTTAATTTTGATGGGTCATACATTTTGAGGAATTTATCCATTTCTTCTGTATTTTCATTTTTTGAGGGGAGTACAAGTTCTTGAAAAAATCTCTGATAATCCTCTGTATTTCATTGGTATCTATTCTTATGCCTTCTTTATCTCTAATTTTATTAATTTGGGTTCTCTCTCTCTCTGTCTCTCTCTCTCTCTCTCTTTGTCTCTCTAATTAGATCTAAGGGTTTGTCAATCTTGTTCATCTTTTCAAAGAATGAATTCTTGGTTTCATTGATTCTTTGTATTGTTTTTTGAGTTTCCATTTCACTGATTTCTGACTTAATCTTAATTATTTCTTTTTGTGTGCTAGTTTTGGGGTTGGCTTATTATTGTTTTTCTAATGCCTTCAGGTATATCTACAAGTTATTTATTTGAGTCTTCCCAATCTTTTTGATGTAGGCATTTATATCTATGAATTTCCCTCACAGAACTGCCTTTGCTATATCCCAAAGGTTTTGTTAGGTTGTGTTTGATTTTCATTTGTTTGTAGGAACTTCTTAATCTCCTTTCTGATTTCTTTGAGGACCCATTGATCATTCAAAAATGGGTTATTTAATTTCCATATATTTGTAACATTCCTATAGCTTTTCTTGCTATTGAATTGTAGTTTTATTACATTATTATCTGATAAAATACAAGGAATGATTTCTCTTTCTTTTGTATTTGTTGGGACTAGTTTTCTGAACTAAAATGTGGCCTATTTTAGAAAAAGATCCATATGGCATTGAGAAGAATGAGGATTTTGTATCTGTTGGATGGAATATTTTGTAGATGTCTGTTAAGTCCAGTTGGTCTATGGTGTTATATAAGTCCATCGTTTCTTTGTTGATTTTTTTTTTTTTTTTTTGATGATCTGTCTATTGAAGAGAGTGGGGTATTGAGGTTCCCCAGTATTACTGTTTCTGGACCTATGTGCTCCTTTATGGTCAGTAATGTTTGTCTTATGAAGTTAGGTGCACTAGTATTTGGTGCATAGATATTTACTATCATTATGTTCTCTTGGTTGACTGTTCCCTTTATTAATTTGTAGTGGCCTTCTTTGAAGTCACATTTGTCAGATATCAGTATAGCTACCCCTGCTTTTTCTTCCCCTTCCTCATGCTTGGTATATTATTTCCAACCATTTATTTTCAGTCTGTGTGCCTCCTTTTGAATGAGGAGAGCTTATTTGATGCCACAAATAGCAGGTTCTTCTTTCTTAAGCTAACTGCCTTACCAGTGTCTTTTAAAGAGAGAGTTAGACCATTTACAGTTAGGGTTATTACTGAGGGGAGTTTGGTCCTTTGCATAATTTTGTTGGCTGTTTTTTTTAGTAGATTTGAGTATTGTTTGTTCTTTACTTTGTCCCCTGCTCATATTAGGATTTTCTTGTTTTATTAAGTTGGCTATCCTTCCTTCTTTTTTAGCTTCTGTTCGTTCAAGTATTACTCTCATGGGTTTTATTCATTTCTGTGGTCTTGCATTTGTCTTTGTCTTTCTTCTCCTGTATGTAGGATTTCTTTGAGCATCCTCTGCAATGCTGGTTTGGTGGCCATGAATTGCTTAAGTTTGTATTTACCTTGGAAGGTCTTTATTTGTCCATCTATTTTAAAGGATACTTTTGCTGGATATAGACTGCCAGTTATTTGCTTTGAAGACTTGAAATATATCATTCCATGCTTTCTTTGCTGTTAGGGTTACTGATGAGAGGTTTGGTATTTTCTGATGGCTTTGCCTTTGTAGGTGAACTAACAAATTTCTTTTGTGGCCTTTAGAATTGTTTCTTTGGTTTGCAGTTTTAGTATTTCAACTATAATGTGATGTAGAGAGGATCTGTTCTTATCAAATCTATTTGGAGTTCTAAATAGCTGTTGTGTGGGTCTATTTCTTCCCCTAGTTTGGGAACTTTTGAGTTATTATTTCACTTAGTAATCTTTTTATGCTCTAGTTTCAGTTTTGGCTCCTTCTTGTACATCTTGGATTCTTATGTTATATCACTGCATCTTGTCCAAGTACTACTTGAAAGTTGTGGTCATATTCTTTCACTTTTTTTTCTCCTTCTTGGTGTCTGAGTAGATTAGCTCTTTTACCTTCTCTTCTGTCCCTGATAGTCTTTCTTCTGCTTGATCAAATCTGTTTGCATTGCTTTTTACTATTATTTTTTATTTAATTGTGTTTCTCAATTCCAGAATTTTTTTTCAAGATCTTGATTTCTTTGCTGAAATTTTCTTCTAGGTTAGATACTTTTTTCCAAGCATCTTAATTGCATTTATCTGTTTAGTTGTGTTTTCTTTGAGGCCATTTATTTTTATAAGTTGACTTTTAAATTCTTTGGCATTGCAAGCATTTCAGTATTTTTAATTTTAGTTGTTGTAAGGTTATGGTTGTTTTGAGGATTCACATCATCTTTCATATAACCTGTGTTTCTAAGTTCAGTTTTGGACATTTCTTAGTATAGTTATCACTTCCTGATTTATTTGAGGGTCTTCTTGGTGAATAGCCTTCTTTTGAGATTTTTTTTTTTGTAGTACTGTAAGGTTGAACCCAGGGCCTTGCACATGCATTGCAAGCACTCTATCACTGAGCTGTACCCCAAGCCCTTTTTAAAATTGTTACCTTGAGACAGGGGTCTCACTAAGTTATACAGGCTATCTCTGGCCTCTAAATTGTGACTCAGCTGTCTCTCCCAACTGAATTGCTGGGATTATAGGCACACACCACTGTGTCCAGCTCCTTTTGAAATCTTGATCCCTGGTATCACGCTGAGCAGACAAAGCAATCTGATGCTATAGTAATAACTTTGACCAAAATCACATTTATAATTACAGTTAATCTAATGTGAGGCCAGGTACTACATAAGAAATTAGCTACAGGATAGAATTGGTAGGGATAGTGATGATTAAGTTTTGGGGTTAGATATTGATTGTAGTAAAGATAACAATAGCAAAAAGATGTAAGGGAAAGATGTAACAGTGGAGGAGGAGGAGGGGAAAGAACTGGATTAGATAGAATTAAGTAAGAAGAAGAGGTAGAAGGAGATTGTTGGAGATTGGGGAAGAAAAGAGCAGGCAAAAATATATATAAGCTTATATACTGTACAAAAATCATTTAAGGTTATACACAAATTGTAAGAGGTAAAACCAATATAAACATACAGATTCTATTTTCTCTCTTTTCCTTATCTCCCCTTTAAAAACAAATAGATTTAGAAAATACTGAAAGTATTGCCATCAAATAACTAAGTATAACCTAAAAGGGGAAAATGGGTAAAAATTTGATAAACTTAAAGGGTAGAGGAGGATAAAATGTAAAGAGAGGGGAAAGAAAGAGAAAATTTAAAAATAGAAATAACAATAAAAAGATGTTTAAATTTAAAAATAAAAATAGAATAAAATAAAAATAACATAGAATAAAAACTAAAATATAATAATAATTATTATTTTTATTAAAAAATTCACCATACAACACTATCCACAGCAGTCTTTTCTAGGAGTCTGGGAGTCTTTTTGCCCAGGGCCTTTCCAGGAAGTCCTGCCTTCTGATGGAATTTGTAGCAGCTGAAACCACCACTGCTAAGATCAGTCTTACAAAACTGCAGCTGGGATCTCCAAGTTTTCCAGCTCATGTACACATTTGTCTGCTTCCAAAAGGCTGCCCTTATGGCCATGGGTTCCAGGGAGGTCCAGTTGGATAAGAACAAGTGTGTCTTGTCAGTCTCTCTGCCTGTTCCTTCCTTGGTCATGCAGAGATCATGCCTTATCAGCTTCCTAGCTTCACCATCTCTGTCCTGCTGGTAGAGGTTGTAGACACTGCATCTGCACTCTGTGGGTAGTCCTCTCCAGACACACAATGCCATTGCCTTCCCTCTCTCAGAATTGGGTGCTTGCCTAGACACTGCCAGGGAGCACTGGTGCAGCATTCCAGATCACCAACATGCACTCACCCCTCTGTGCTACACTCTATACTGATATGTACTCCATTCTGGTCCTATTAAGCTGAGCCAAACTATGGTATGTGGAGACTCAGTGAAGGCACCATCACCCTTGCTGCATGATGGACATTTTCTCTGAGGACTCTAGCCTATCATTATTCCTTTCAGGAGGAAGGAGCACATGCCTATACCCATTCACACATACCACCACACAGATGTCCTCTGGGAAAAATATGAAAAATAATGATTGATTTTTGCTTATTTGTTTAGCCTATAACATCTAGTATTTCCAGGTGGTCTTTCATCCATTGCTTTTGTTTTCTATGGCAATATTCATAACCTGCCCGTGTCATTCCTGGTAGTGTGCACCTATAACTTGGGAAAGATAAAACAGTAGGGAGAGGACCCTAGAAACAGACAGTATGAAAGAGGTTCTTCAAATTAGAAAACTTGGCATTAGAAGAGAGTGGATATAATCCAGCAATTAAAGAAAGTATAATTAAACCATGATTTCACAGCATTCATTATGCTTTTTATTTTCTAAACTTTGAGAATTCATCCTAATACATTTTTATTATTTTATATACTGAAATTACCCAAAGCATTGATCTAAATCTACCTTGTGATTATAAATATCATGAAAAACCATGAAGTCCTCACAAATTATTCATTTACTCAAGATTAAGGGTTATATTGGCTATTATGCTCTCAAATAAATCCCTTTATTGATTATTTGTACAAATGATTTACACATTTAACTACATTTTTAGTTTTCTGCTTATTAAGTCTTAAGCTCTTAAAAGATAGGATTAAAAATTGCTTGAGATAATGTATTTTATATGAACGAATAATTAAAAAACAATTGTAAAAGCAGCAAATCTAACTGCATGTACTTAGAATTGCTAAACAGTTCCCATCTATGTGGTTTAAAATTATCATCTATCTTTACTTTGCAACTTTTATCTATACATCTGAACCATGTGTTTTTCTTAATTACTCTACCCCTAGGGGTCCCCAAACACCAGCTATGGACCCAACCAGTATCATCTGTATTTACAACCACGCCCCACCACTGGAATTACCACCTGAGCTCCACCTCCAGTCCGATCACCATAATTCTCATTCCCAGTCCCTGGAAAAATTGTCTTCCATGAAACAAATCCCTGGTGCCAAAAAGGTTGGGGACTGCTGCTCTACCCTACAGTAAGAATAAGAATATGACAGCATAAACATGCTCTAATATACTTGTGTAGAAAACTCACATTAGACTTTGTTAATGCTTGCAAAACATCTCCCCAAGTCTTCCTTTTTCTTCTCTCTTTCTCTCTCTTACTCTTTGCAGGGCACAGCTTTGGAAGTGATCAATAGCCCTAGGTGAAAAAGACTTCACACAGGTTTAGATAGTTATTTTCTCCATGGCTACATAATACATGCTCATTAATTTTAAAAAGTTTCATTTTCATATTGTGATTCATCACAATAATAGTAATAACAATACTTCTGCTAAAAAATTGGCCTGAAGTGAATATTAAATAGCTGACTGTGTTATGACACCATATTGTCATAGAACATGATAGGTTGTTACTTGTATTAGGCTCATTAGGGACAAAAAAATTGTAAAGGGAACAGGAAAGTACATTTTCAAAATAGCTAAAATGTTACTGCTTATTTTGTGGCAAGCTCTATGTCAAATGCTTTATGTGTACTAACTCATTTAATTCTCACAACTTTGGAAAATAGATACTATTATTCTCACCATTTAAGAGATAAAGAAGGTGGAATAACAGAGAAATTAAAAGTGATTTGCCAACCTGAGATGGTAAACCAACATCTGAATCCAGGCATTCTGGATCCAGTGTCAAAAGTTTACCATTATGCTATACTGTCACTTGGTGATTCCATATAATCACAAATGCTAACCCAGAAGAGAAATTGCAGATCATTTATCGAGTACTTTTAAATGTACAGAACTACTAAGTAGTGGGTTCCCAGGCATGTGGATAAAACTAACCTTGTGAAATAGTACTGGTGAGCAGTGGTTATACCACATCAAAAAAGGAAAGGGGCTATAGCTATCAGACTTCAAATGCTCTCATCTCACCAATGAGAACATCTGTGGCAGACAGATGTATCATACTGAGATGCTATTTAAGAGTCATCACTCAGCACTCTTCCGATTCTTTTTCATGTAGTGTGCCCAAAGGGAGAGAATGCTCTGATCAGAGATATGAGCATTCTGACCTCTGAGAGAGCAATGTCTATGAGATAATGATACTTAATATAAGTTAAAATGATACTTATCTGCATATGCCCCACCCCCAAAATGAGCACATTACATACATCCTTAACCACCGTGATTAGATGTGGGGGAAAATTGAGTGACCTGAACTCTCCCCTGAAAGTCTCTCCCCTCTCCTCATCCTCTCACTGCATTTGGACCAAGCCCCAGTGCCTTAGAATGGGAATTCCCAAGAGATTCCCTCTTCTTGAACAAACATCTTTGGTGGTTCACCTTTACATTTTCATCGTTCAGCACCTCAAACACTCCAAGTGGGTCAAAAACAAACAAAAGAGATCCTGAGAATAACAAACTCTCTCTATGATGAGGAAACTGAGGCCCAGAGAGTTTAGATAAGAACCAAGGAGACACAGTCAGGGCTGAGCAAGACCAAAGTCAATCTTCTGATGGCTCTATGCTGCCTCCTGATGGTCTGCTATCAATAGCCATGCATCCAAAGTCACCAGGATAAAAAATGCTCTCCTTTCCCAGTCCCTTCCACCTTCAGAAGAAGAAATAGGAGAATAGTAAAGAAACTAATTCACAAAACAAGTTAGGATTGAGTCCAAAGAATTTTTCCTGTCTATATTGTAGACTATTTTCTGAACTAGTTTTTCTAAAGATTTTGAGCAAAAATGACCCTGTAAAAATTCGTCTAATTACAATACATCAACTGTATTGCAAATAAGTTTAAAAGGTCAATTTGACCTTTTGTATATACTCATTTATATGCATACATACATACATATGCATATAATTATGTATTAATTACTAAATCTATTAAATCTTATAAAAGTCGTGAAGAGAAAAACATTTTGGTTAAAGCAAATCCTCACACACAGCCCCACTTTATCTGTGGGGGATACATTCAAGACCCTCCAATGGTTGCCTGAAACTATGGAGAGTACTAAACCCTACAGAACATGTGTTTTTTCCTATACTGACATACATACCTATGGTAAAATTTTATTGATAAATTAGGCACAATAAAAGATTAACAATAATAACTAATAATAAAATAAAACCATTATAACAATATCCCATAAGAAAAGTTGTATGAATGTGGTCTTTCTTTCACTCTCTCAAAATATCTTGTTGTTAGCTGCTATTGATTCAGGGTCCGAATGACCCCATGTACAACAGATGAAACACTATTGTCAGTGCTTCTCTGCTGTTCATAGGGTTTTCAGTGGCTGATTGTTTTTTGGGAGTGGGCTGCTGGGTCCTTCTCCCAAGCCTACAGCACCTGGTGTTCCCGGGTGGTCTCCCATCCACGTACTAATCAGGCCTGGCCCTGCTTAGCTTCTGAGATCTGATGGGATCGGATGCCACAGTGGTACAGCTGCAGGCTAAAGTATCTTACTATACTGAATTTACCCTTCTTATTGACCATGGGTAACTAAAACTGAGGAAAGTGAAATGACAGATAAGAGGGGACGACAGCATTTTAATTCAAGTTAAAATACCAAGTACAACCTTAGAAAACACTTTAAATTTCCAAGCCAAGAACAAATGATCAACACCCCATTTCTTAATTTACCCTAAGAAATGCAGGGAGGGTTCTGGCCACATATACTTTTGTAAAACATAAGTTTAAATCAAGTTCTATGAAGTGCTTCCTACACCAGTTAATTTGAACTCATGAGGGAATAGCAGATCTGTAAAGGTCAACCCATGACTGCAATCTACAGGGTCTCTGCACCAACTGTTCCCACAACAGGTGCAACAGATGGTATCACTCTCCAGAACTAACCCCCAGGCCTGGGTTTTGCCTTTTTACCAGTGCACAAGAGGCAAACATATACTTCAGTGAATTGTGTTCATCCTGGAGGACAGAGAACTTTTGGTTCTCTCTCCCTTTCCAGTGCTCTGGGCTTCACAGTGGAGAGATCAGGAAATTTCTAGGTCATCCTGCTGTTTTAGGATGTGAGAAGAAAGAATAGATCAAGTCTCTGAAGGTTTGACTTGGGATCTATTGAGATATGTTCTGGATTTTGTATTCTTTTCTTTTATAAATTCCTTGAAGTATGATTCCTCTGCTTTGGAAGTAATGACATCTATGATATGAGAGAAGAAACATGCTACCTGTTCAGCTGTGATGATGTTTGCAGAATGCTTTGCAGGAGCTCTACAAAGGCAGTAATGTTGAACATTTATAATGAGGACACTGCAATTTAGCATGATGGGAAAATCTAGTCACTTGCTTACACTGTAAAAATCACCTAGGAAAAGAAAATGAGCGAAAGTTTAGAAACAGGATATATAAAAATGTGAGAATTTAGAATTCTTGATTGTAAGTCTAAATGGTGGCTTACTTTACTTCAAATACCTGAATTCTTTTGATAATGCCAGAAATGTAAGCAATTATCTATTTCCCCCTGCTATTATTGTAAATAATAGCACAAAGGCTTCAAGATATAAGCTATACAAAGAAAATCTTTCTTACCATAGCAGTACTATACTTCAATGGTGTACCAAAGAAACAAGCAGTGCAGGGGCATAGCATAGAATTTTAGCATAGTTACAGTTCCAAATGAGTTTGCTGGGATCCCTTATACAACTTGCCTCATGGATGTCAAAAAGCTTTTCTCTGAGCGCTTTTAGTTATAAGAAAGTCACCGTCTCAAAGGACAAGTCATTCTGTTTTCAAATACTTGAATCATTAGACTGTCCTTTCTCATTTTAAGGTGAAATCTATCTGTAATGTCCATCCCTTGGTGTACTCTCCAGGGCCATAGAAATAAGATTTATTCCTCTCCTATATTATAGCTCACTAGATATGTTAAGTTCACTATAAGTCTCTATCCTGTCCTGGATAAATATCCTATTATCCTTAAGCACTTATGACATAATAATATTTCATTCCTTATCCACTCTCCCAATTGTACTCAAGTCTCATCTTTTGACATTTCTAACACATTACTATGTCTTGAAACTGTTTCTCTCTTGTCCCTCTGAGTGTTTGACTTCTTAAAAACAAACAAGCAAATATACATGTAATCTCTCTCCCACTCTTTCTCATTTTCTTGTTCGCATTTCTCTTTCCCCCATTAAAGAAAAAAAATTTTTTTTTGACACAGGGTCTCACTGTATAGCCCAGGCTGTCCTGTAACTTGCTGTGTAGACAGGGCTGACCTTGAACTCCTGTCTATCCTCCTCCTCCCATGTGCTGGGATTATTACAGGTGTGTGCTATCACACTAGGCTTAACAGTCAATATTTCTCAAAAAGTGTTTTTCACTGACTTTTCCCATTTTCTCTCTTCCAAAACACCTTAAGTCTGGTGTCTGTCTTCATATCCTACTGAAATTGTCTATGATAACACCACTATTGACTCTCAAAGGTGAGTTGGCAAAGGGGCCTGCAAATGGGCCTACGTGTTAGACAGATATTGTTCCTTGCTGGTTGGGTGACCTTGACAATGAATTTAACATCTCTTAGTCCTGGTTTTCCTTATTGATAAACTGGATTATTGTGAGAATGAACAAAGGTAATGTAAAAAAAAGTATTTTAAAGTCTGGACTATAGTTGGTGACTAACATCTGTGGTAATCACTTCTTAAAATTATATTTCTAGTTGACAAATAATAATTATATATATTTATGGAGTATAATTTTATGTTTTGATTTATATACATATGCTTCATGGAATAATAAATCAGGCTAATTAGCACATCACTTCAAATGTTTATTAATCTCTTCGTGGTAAGAACATTTATCTTTTATTTATTTATTCATTTAATTTTGTTTTTAGTAATAGGGTGTAGAACACAGGGCCTTGTATAGTCAAGGCATCCTAGTCCTTTTTTACTTTTTATTTTGAGATAGAGTTTTATTAAGTTGCACAGGCTGCCTCTGGCCCCCAACTTGCAATCCTCCTGCCTCAGTCTCCCAAGTCACTGGGATTATAGGCTGGTGCCACAGTGCCAGACTACTTATTTATTTTTTGAGATTGGGTCTTGCTACGTCGCCCAGGCTGGACTAGAACTTGTTGTGTGGCCCAGACTATCCTCTGACTTGTGATTCTCCTGCCTCAGCCTCCCTAGTGGTGGGATTACAGGTGTGTGCCACCATGCCTGGCTTAGTGAGGACATTAAAAATCCTCTCTTTTATCAGGCACTGTGGCACATGCTTGTAAGCCCTAAGTCTCAGAAGGCTGAGGCAGGAGGATGGTGAGTTTGAGGTCAGAGGCAGCCTGTACCTTTAGACCCTGTCTCAAAATAAAAAAAATTTTAAAAGGGCTGGGGATATAGCTCAGTGGTAAAGCACTTGCCTAGACTATGCAAGGGCTGTGTGTGTGTACTCGCGCATGTGCGAGCGTGAGCACACATACACACACGCATAAATTCTCTCTTTTAGTCATTTTGAAATATACATTATTACTAAATATAATCACCTATAGTCACCTTGCTATGTAATAGGACACCAGAACTGGTTCCTCCTATCTAACTTTATACTTATTGACCAGTATTTTGTGGTAGTCATTATTATTATTTTCCTTCAACAATGGCTATTATCTTAGTCTGTTTGTGCTGCTATGACAAAATACCTAAGACTGAGTAATTTATAAAGAACAAACATGTATTTTCTCACAGTTACGGAGGCTGGGGAGTCCAAGGCCAAGGCACCAGCAGGTCCGTGTCTTGTGAGGTCAGCTTTCTGCTTCCAAGGAGGTGCTTGGTTGCTGGATCCTTGGGAGGGTTGGAGACCTGTCATGGTTTGAATCTGAAATGACCCCCACAGACTCATGTTTTGAATGCTTGGTCATCCAGCTGGTGGCACTATTTTGAGAGGTGGTGGAACCTTCAGGAAGTGGGGCCTGGCTGACAAACATAGGGCGACAGTTCAATCCATAACAGGAGATAATTCCTGTTTTCTATCCAGTTTTAGAAATTCATCCTGAATCTAGTATCCTTTGGGACCAGTGCTCATACCTGGTTCAAATATTTTTGGCTGGCATGCTGGAGAGGAGAGTGAGACAGGTTATAGTCATGACTGACTGCATCTGCCAGATGGCCAGAAATATGTTCAAGGTAGTTTCCCTTGGAAAGGGCCGTGATTGAGTCCATCTCTACCACAGATATGATTGTTAAGACTACTGACCGTGCCACCTGCCTGAGAACCCCTGCTTGAAGACAAATGCTTTTAGTAGAGAAAGCAACAAGTGCTTCCTCTGCAAGAGGCATCTTCTCTCTAGACATTTGTGTGTCTCCTCCAAATTCTGCATAAGCAGTCTGGACTCTGCTCAGATTCACTTGACAGAGAGGTCTTTCAAGGCCACTCTAACTCAAATACCCCCTAAATATGCCTTCCCCAGCCCTTCCTAACCCCCTACTATATTTTGTTTTTCTTTCACAGCACTTATTGCTACTTGAAATTACATTAAACATGTCTCTGTTTATTCTCTATTGCCCTTACTATGATGTCAACTCCTTGAGGACGGAAAATTTGTATGTTTCATTCACCTCTATAGTTCCAAACACCTGTAACAAAGTGCTCAATGTGATTGAAGGAATGAATAAATCCTTCCAGATTATGTTTGTTTTACAGATTTTATAGTCAGTAGATGGAGCCCTGTGGCATCCGATCCCGGCAGATCCTGGCAGTGGGGTCGGGCCTGGTTAGTACCTGGATGGGAGACTGCCTGGGAACATCAGGTGCTGTAGGCTTGGGAGAAGGACCCGGCAACCCCCTCCCAAAAATTAATCTGCCATTGAAAACCCTATGAACAGCTGAGAAGCACTGACAATAGTGTTTCCCCTGTTGTACAGAGGGTTGCTATGAGTTGGATACCGACTCGATGGCACCTAACTATTACTAACTACTAAGATGGAAAATGGGCTGGGATTTAGCTCAGTTGGTAGAGCACTGCTCTGAAGTCTCTGAGATCCCGAGTTCAATTTCTAGCACCACAAAAATGGGAGAAGGATGTGGCAATCCACTCCTGAGGCAATCTTGAAATAATCAGCCATTGAAAACCCTATGAGGGTCGCTATGAGTCAGACAGGACTCTATAGCACCTAACAACAACAACAACAATAAGATGGAAAATATACTGAGAGTAGAAGAATGAGTTCTCTAAGTTTTGAGTCTGTGTTAATATTTCTGTGACATTATAATTCTGTGACCTATAAGGTAAGTAAGCATATAAACATAATTATTTGTTGTTGAGGATTCCAATCAACTTTTCTGAAATGTGTGCGTCAAGGCATAGGTTACCATTAGACTAATGTTTTCGAACTGCAGGTCAGGAGTCATTAGGGGCTATGAAATGATTTTAATGCATCCCAACCAGCATTATGAATGAAAAGGAGGAAGACATAAGGACTGGAATAGATACAAGAAACTGTCAAATATTTTAGGAATAATACTACTAGATTTCTTTCAGTTTCATGTGTCTATTTCCATAGATACTATATACTGTGTTGCAAAGTAGAAAGCATTTCTGGCTATGCGTCATGGCCAAAAGCAGTCACTGTTTTCATACTCAAGGAACAGGAATATAAGGACTATGTTAATGTAATTTTTAACTCATTTCTTCATTCCTTTTGAGGAGGAGAGAACAATCAAGTTGATTAACACTTATTGCTTTTCAAAACAATCTCTGCCCATTGAAAGCTCATATTCTGGCAGGGAAAGTGGAAAAAAGGAAGTAGAAGTTTGGAAGGTTCAACATTCTGCATGATTTTACAGCTCAGGGCAGGGAGTAATTCATTTTGTTAGGAGAGTTCCCTAAGAAATGTGTTCACAGTTAGATTTGGGAGATACACATATCTAGTGCTCATGAGAAAAACACTGAAGACAAATTTTGCCCCTTTTATACTTTCTATTAGTCCTAGCCTAGCTAGAGGAACAGTCTTAGACTCCTAGCTACTGAATTTATTTTGATTAGAGCCCATAGTGTTTGGGTGCATGTTAATATGGTATCTATTATATAATGAATATGTATTTATATACATACACATATATGTGTACATATGGGAGAAGGACCTGGCAGCCTACTCCTGAAACAATCAGCCATTGAAAACCCTATGAATAGCAGAGAAGTGTTTCTGTCTGTTGTACATAGGGTTGCTATGAGTCGGACATGACTCGACAGTACCTAACAACAACAACAACATGTGTACATACTCTTCCTTCATAGTTTTGTATATAAAATTCTCCACAAGAATCATCAGATAACATGTGTATGTGTTTATTTGTTCTGGCACTCCTGTTGTTGTTGTTGTTAGGTGCCATTGAGTTGGTGTTTGATTCATAGTGACCCTATGTACCGCAGGTGAAATAGTATTGTTAGTGCTTCTCTGCTATTCATAGGGTTTTCAACAGCAGATTGTTTTTTGGGAGTGGGCTCCAGGGGTCCTTCTCCCAAGCCTACAGCACTTGGCGTTCCCAGATGGTTTCTCATCCAAGTATTAACCAGGCCCAACCCTGCTTAGCTTGTGAGATCTTTGTTATTTACCAGGTTGTTACTAGGTATCAGGGTTTATGAGCAATTGGCAATAGCGAGAGCCACTGATGGTTTTAGGGGTAAATGGAATATGGACTTGGCATCCCCTGGATTGACTTACCTTCCCTCTCTCTCATGTTACTTTCATTCTCTCACATGGCTTTCACTACCCTGCAGGAAATAGCTAGCCGCTTTCATTCTCATACCTCTTTCTGTGCCACTGAGGAGGCACTGCAACACTGTCTCTCTAATTTCAGGTTGACATACAAAAACTACATCCAAGGAAAAGTTTCCATTACCTCAATAGAAATCATCAAAGTTGTGCACAGGGCATGAGATATTCTTATGAATCTACTTGCTGACAGGTGAGCATCCCTGGACCCAACTACAGTGGCAACTTTTCTTTTCTTTTCTTTTTTTCTCTTCATTTTTTCTTTTCTTTTCTCTTCTTTTCTTTTCTATCCTTTCTTTTTCTTCTTTTTCAGTATTGGATGGCTGAACCCAGGGCCTTAGACATGTTTTGCAAGTGCTCTACCACTGGGCTACACCTCAACCCATTATTTATTTTTTTAAATTTTGAGTCAGCATTGTGCTAAGTTGCCCAGGCTGTCTCTGACCTTGAATTTGCCATCCCCCTGCCTCCACCTCCTGAGTCTCTTGGATTATAGGCATGCACCACTGTACCCTTGCTGATGATTATTAATCAAATGGCAATTTCCATTGTAGGCATGTGGATAAGGAAGTGGCACATCTCAGGAACAGGTAAAATGTTGGATGGATCAGGCCTTAGCCATTCACCATGTGGGCATAATATTAAGTATCTTACACACATAACTCATCAACACACAGCATCCTAGTTATAGGACAGTAACTCGCTCATTATTGGGAAATGTTCACAACACTGTAATTTCTGTTAGACTAAACGAAAAGCAAGCAGGTAGCAGGAGATAAGGTTGAGATATAGCGTGATAACATGTGCATGCATGTGAGTTTGATATAAATTTTGAGAAATAATAATTGGTGAATTTGTTACTGTCCTGTAAGTAGGACAGCATGCTTTAATAGGTTGAGAGGATACAGCAATGCTATGCAAAGAATGCTTAGGATTCAGCTCAGTTTACCATCAAATTATTTTGTTCCCAGACAGATGTGGTGGTGCATGCTTTTGTAATCCTAGCACTCAGGAGAATGAGGCATGAAGTTTGACAAGGATTCAAGGCCAGCCTGGTCTACATAGTGAGTTCTAGGCCAGTCTGGGCTACACAGTGAGACCCTGTCTCAAAAATAAACACATAAATAGTGTTGTTCCTAAGTAGAGAAACACAGATTTTTTAGACTCCATTTACATAGGTCATTCTTGATGAAATCTGGGTTTTTTGTTGCTATTGACAGAAGAGGTTTTAGACACTGTAGAATACACTATCAAAAATTCCATGAGAAGGTTCACTCTGAATTTTTCTCTGTAAAAATGCCAACTTGACCTACTTTTCCCACATGGGGTGACCCCCATTTTCTGCTGCTCCTAATGGCTGTTCAGAAGGTTACAGAGTCTGGTGTTTCCACAGCTGCTGCAGCAGAGAGTGGCTCAGGCACAGCTCCAGCCTCAGAGCTGTTTGTTAACCCTTGTCAGCTACTTTAGGATTAGAAGCCCAAAGAGAGAAACCTATTTACAGAGGGGAGTTTCTGTTCTGCTCACTCTGAACTAGCGAGGCTGATGACACTGGAAGCCTTTCTTCCTTCCTTGCAATTACAATTCCTTGCACATATGGGATAATAAGTTGACTTGACTTTTTAAAATGTTAGCTGGGATCCCCTTTCTTCTTCTCTCACAACTCTGGATTTGATTTAACATTTTTCCACTTCCCTTCCTCTCTAGTGACATTTCAAATTAGAGATTTCCTATATTTAAAAAAGTAAGCTCAGCATGTTATAATTTCTTTTAATATATTTGTTTACATATGGGGATCACAATTCAATTTGTCAAATGTTACTACTAGAGATATAACAAGGACAAGATGGATTTCTAGCTGTGGTTTCAGACTGGTAACATACTTAGATGTATTATAGTGACAAGAATATAAGAAGTAGATGGGATTCTGGAAAGACAAGAAAATTATCTACAAAACAATCCAAAATTGAAAGGCTCTTAAATATGATGGTTTTATTGACATCATTTGATATAAGATAAGGAGTGTGTGAACACTGTTTTAGTTTGCTCCAACCGAGGAAATATGAATGACTCAAGCTATTTTTTCCAATATTTATCATGTCAGGTATGTGCTAGTCAAGAAGGTATAGAAGTAAACAAGACTGACATTAACCCTGATATGATGGAGCTTGCTATTTAGTGTAAGAGACATTGTATAAATATTTCACCCAAGTTAACAAATTACAATTCTTTTGAGTGTTGTGAAAGAAGTGTACAGGATGAGATGAACAGGTGGGGATGCAAGCCTACATGGATCAATTCATAAAGGCATTTTATTAAGTATTTATGGTATGCTTTATACTTTATGAATTTTCAGGCATGCTAAATGCCTATTAATAATAATTATGACAGTAATAATAGCAAATATTTCTTAAAAGTTATGTGTCAGGCACTGTATGAAGTATTTTTAATGTATTATCATCTATATTATGTACAACATAAGTTTATGGAGAAACTGAGACTTATACATTTGACCAGTGCCCATATTATTAATTCTTATGCTGTATTATTCTGGTGCCTAATTTTGAGCAACTAAAAATACGGTATGTGTGTGGAGAGGGGAGAAGATACTATACAAACACTTAGAAAGAAAACTGTGCATGAATACATAATTAAACAAGTTTGAGGTTATAGACTAGAAACTGCTATAAACTTGTATAGCTTTGTTGTTCTTGTTAGGTGCCATCAAGTCAGTGTCCAACTCATGGTAACCCTACGTACAACAGGCGAAACACTGTTGTTAGTGCTTCTCTGCTATTCATAGGGTTTTCAATGGCTGATTATTTTTTGGGAGTGGGTTGGTGGGTCCTTCTCCCAAGCCTACAGTACCTGGTATTCCAAGGCAGTCTCCCATCCAAGTGCTAACCAGGCCTAACCCTACTTTGCTTCCGAGATCTGATGGGATTGGACGCCACAGTGGTATGGCTGCAGGCTTGTATAGCTTAGGAAATTTAAACTAGAGGAATGATGATATAATCTTTATGTGAAGTTTCTTCATCTTAGGATCAAGATAATAATTTTTTATTATATATCCTGTTGAAAGTATAACTTTGATCTGTTAATATAAATTGCCTGGGGATGTAAACCTTGTGAGCCTTCTCAGAATCTCTTGACGATTTCTCTCTTTTTCTTGTTTGGCCTTCTACCTACATTGGAATCCCTTCCACATTGGACTTTGATAAAACCCCTGAATATAGACCATTAACTGCCTACTCCTGAGCAATTGTCCAAAGAATGGAGGTGTCAGGGAGTTAAATCCTCTTGGAGTAAATCTTGGCAGTAGGAGATTGATTTGTCTTTTTTCTGTCTCCCACAGACTACATCAAGGTCTGGTAACTCTGATTTACTCTTCCAGTTTCCACGTGCTGAGTGAATCCATCCAATCCATTTTGAGGATTATAACCCTGATTTCAGGATGAGAAACGTTCTCTGGAGGCAGTGCTTTGTCTCTTGCCTGACTGCCATTTCCATCATACTCACTGTTCATGGCTGGTTCCTTCCATATAGAATGTTAGCATCTTAATCTTTGTTTCAGCTCTGTTTTCTAGAAGACATAGTTGAAGAAAACATTTAAGACTTCAATTCTTTGAAAGTGACATGAGATTTCATCATATGTGATAATTTCTAGTTTCACTGAGGTAAAAATGTTGAATCATGTGCCAAAAAAAAGTTGGTAGGTGAGCTCAAGCCACTTAGCTAGTGAGTGAACTTTTGAAAGTGCCAAAATTCTATTTCACAGTGTAGCTTGATTAATATATTCATGCTTTACCACATTTTTGGGTATAAACTACACACTATAGTGTTCTCAAAAAGTATTATGGTATCAGTGATGCCCATAATAATGTAAACATGTATATAACTTGATTGGTGATTGGCTCTGGTACCCCCAGATCTTCCAGCTCTCGAGGGTTGCCTTGAGCATTTTAATAATCTTTGAATAAGGCAATTTTATATGATAGAATTTTGTGGATTCCTTGTATGTCACTATGGCGAGTTGTATATGTATTTAATTCCAGCATTATGTATTAAGATAAATGGACATATTATGCATTGAAATGCAAAAGTACATAAGAATTTTAAAAGTTAAAACACAACTTCAAAGAAATCATGTGCTTGCCAGAGGTGTGCAGTTTCTCCTGGAATTCTCATTTAGGAACAATCAGGTTGAAATATTTGAGAAATGCTCTGTGTATATATACACAATTTTTCTTCCACTAAACCTACTCCTACACCTACTGAGTAAGGAAGTAGTGTTATTTTAAAAACTCATCCCATGTCTGTGTTCTAGGGGGAGGTAACAAAATTTGTTCTCTAAAGGAAGATTGCTTTGTAATTTAGAAAAAAATTTTTGGTGGGCCTTTTAGTTTGCAAAATTAAATAAATCCCTGAGTCTAGTCTGGAAGAGAAAGGTTGGAACACAGAAAAGTGAAACTCCTCCCTCTAGTAGTATAAATAGCTATTGTCATTCTATGTAGGTTGACAACTCTTACAAACTATTATAGGAGTATATGGCTTAGCCCCTGCTAGTTGACATGAAAGGAAAAGGAATGTGTGGGCTCTAGACATGGTGGGGAGGTTAGGCAAAAGCCAGATTCTCGTTTTAACTGACACTGGTTTTAGCAACATAGCAGCTATCTAGGAGCTGCAGAGGAGATTACACTTTACACTAGAAGGGTGTTCACTGATGGAGTGAGAAGAATGAGAGCTGATATCCACATTTAGGTTCTCTTTTACTTTACTGAAATTCTCATTGTGCTGTGGGGAATGGAATTCTCTGTTTCAGGGCAATTGTACCTGCAGACTGTTGGGGCTGCATATTCGAATGACGATGAAACCACCAGAAGTGATTTGGGATCGTTGGGGAGCGGCAGTTAGTAACGAGAGGACAACCAGCCACTGAAGAAAGTGAGCATCTTCTAGGCCATTCTCAGGGCTCTGAACCTCATGAGGTAGAGGAATATCCATCGTCTGGATATGGGATTGTGATTATGGGGTTAAAGTCAATTTGCTGGCTATGGTATTGGGTCATCAGAGAAAAGAGAAGAATCCTGTCACACAAATTACATATACGTGGTGTTTTAAATGACGGTGTGGCATGCTTATCACTGAGAGAGTACATTGTTGTTGTTGTTGTTGTTAGGAGCCGTTGAGTCGGTATCTGACTCATAGCGACCCTCATAGGGTTTTCAATGGCTGACTGTTTCGGGATCACCTTGGGAGTGGATTGCCAGGCCCTTCTCCCATTTTTGCGGTGCTGGGAATTGAACTCGGGACCTCAGAGACTGCAGCGCAGCACTCTATCAACTGAGCCAAATCCCAGCACCTGAGAGGGTACATAGAGTAAAGAAAAAACACAGATGGACAAACAAGGTCCCCATCTAAGAGATGATGTTATTCACTCTCTGAGGGAGAAGTTGTGATTATAAGAGGGAGGTGGGGTTTTGAAAGGATGTTTTATAGGCTAAACATTACAAAGTAAGCAGAAATCAGAGTAAATAACAAGCAACAGGGAAGATGTGGGGAGGGAAGTCACCATTTTCAACATCAGCTACAAGAACTTCTTTCTATATTTAGAGGGATCATTAAAAAGACAAATCTGGGCACACTGCCCATGCACTTGGAACACTTTAGTGGTTTCTCATTGCCTATAAAACAGAGTGCCTGATTCTTAACTTGCTTATTGGGGCTGACTTGGCTTATACCCGCCTTTCCAACCCCAGCTCTTGTCACACATCTCTATGCTGTTCTCACTTCAGCCATTGTGGGTATTTTTGTGTTTACTTTTAAAACTTCAGGTTATTTACATCTGGGCTTTAAACAAAGTTTTTCTTCCACTTGTGTCACCCTTCCTTCTCTTCAACTCACCATTTAAGTATTGGATGGATTCTTTATTTCCTCAGGATAACTGTTCCCAGGTCTCCACAATAGGTGACATCCCCTGACATATAGAAACCTTTGTAGCTGTCTGTGCTTCCTCTTTCATATTATCCATTCAGCAATCTATATTGAGCCAGGTACCATTGGATGCATGGGAGACACAGAAGTAAAGGCAACAAACAAAAATCTTTGCCCTCATGAGCTCTGTAGGGGAAGCAAGATTTCACTTCTGTTCTCCTAGGGGCTCCAGCCTGGGGGTGGGTAAGGGATTTGGCTCAGTTGGTAGAGCACCACTCTGCAGTCTCTGAGGTCCTGAGTTCCATTCCCTGGACTGTGAAAATGGTAGAAGGATGTGGCAATCCACTCCCAAGGCAAGCCCAAAACAATAAGCCACTGAAAACACTATGAGGGTCATTATGAGTCAGACACCAACTCAAGGGCACCTAAGAACAACAACAAGGGGCTCCAGCTCAGTATGAGAATCAAATCGATGTAAGATAGACTAACTAGACAAAAAAAAAATACAGTAAAAAATTATTTCATATAAATTTTATTTGACCTGAGAGCCCTCATCAGGAAATGAAGACCTAACTGGATTGAACAAAGAGAGGCAATTGTGGAAAAGTGATTAAAACACATAAGGAGGATAAAGGAAGACACCAATTATTTTAACAAGGTGATTGTATGGAATTTGGTTGGCTTCAACTTCCTGTCCTTGACAAGATCGTTTTTTTTTTTTTTTCTTTCTTGATACAGGGAAGGCAGCTGTCACATGGGCATTTCATCTTCTGTTTTTAAGAAAGAGGAACCAGAATGTTTTTCTTGAACCTGCTACTTTTTCAATTTCCTTTAACTCAAAATACCCAATAGGCCAGAGTAGAATATTTTGGGATGGTGTGTTCTGTACTCTTTCAGTTTACATTCATTCATCATACTGGGTGTTATATGTTTACCATTTGTATCATCTCTCAGACTCAGTTCCACAGGGCAGAGAACCCATCTGTTGTGTTTAATATTTTATAGGCTAGCACCTAGTATTGACTCTGGCACACTATAGGTATTTGGTGAACATTTGTCAAATGAATTAATTGTATAGACATTGGAGATTCACTGGAGGTGGTTATATCTGTAAACTTGTTGTTGTTGTTGTTAGGTGCCGTCGAGTCAGTATCCGACTCATAGTGACCCTCATAGGGTTTTCAATGGCTGACTGTTTCGGGATTGCCTTGGGAGTGGATTGCCAGGTCCTTCTCCCATTTCTGCGGTGCTGGGAATTGAACTCAGGACCGCAGAGACTGCAGCGCAGCGCTCTACCAACTGAGCTAAATCCCAGCCCCATATCTGTAAACTAGAGGTGTTAAAATGTGTTGGCAGGGTGTTCCAGGGTGATATGGCAGATTAGGAGCTGCCTCCTTGTGAAGCAAGGAAGAAAAAGAGTCAGGATAACAAAGGATAGATTCTGTTACAAAGAAAGCAAGCTTGGAAGAGCACAGAAATCACACAAGAGGTAATAGGATAGTTTCAAAGCACAGAGAAACAGAAGGGCCATGCAGTAGGAAGAAGTGAGCAGGATAGGACTCCAGTGATGGTAACAGACACCTCATTGAAAAGGTAAATGAGACAGCCCTGGTAAAAAGACTGCCAGTCCTATCCACAGGACAAGCCCATAGTCCTCACAACCCTTGGCTCCAATTGGGGGATTTAGGAAGACAATGACTCCTCCTGCCTGAAGGGTTAGCATTGGAGACCAGATCCCTTTTGTCATGCCCCATGCCTCCAGGGGTTGTGACCAGGCACCATCTTGAGTGGGAACCTATTGTTTGAGACTGAGCTACTCTGGGGACCTTAAAACAAGGAACAATCACAAGTCAGGGAGTCTGAGGCTGAACTGCCACAAACCTAGGTGGGACATAGCTGCAACAGGTAACTGTGGAGAGGGGATTAGCCTGGATACTAACACACTGAGAAGTTCAGGGATCAGGAGGCTGGGGCAAGGTGGATGGTAGCCCCACTCTCTGCTGTGAGGAGGAGCTGACCCCATCTCCTGAGGAGAAATGTGGAGACTGTCAACTCTGAGCCCAAGGTCAGCAGGGAGCTCCACCTCTGGAACCAGATATCTGTTATGCAATTCACTGTATGTGTGACTTAGAACTCTGAAGCTCAATGACAGCAGAGTACTTGCTCTCTGTAGCCTCCTCTTACGTCAGTGTTCAATGTTGAGCAGGATATGAAAGAACTGAGGGTCCTCCAGTACAAATCTCAGTTGCCCTGTTTGTTTCCCTCACTCCCCAATGCACTCTGGAGATCCCCTTAGTTTGGACATTAGTCACTTCAAGGAAGTAAAAACTGAGGCGTGTCTGACCTGTATGAGAACCTGCCCAGCTCACAGGCTGCAAAGCTAAGTGTGGCCAGCAGAGGCTCCAAGTATGCAAAGGAGAGAAGTTCCTATAGCAAAGGCACCCTTGCCAAATATCTACCTTTGACTGGTTCAGGCTTGGCATCAACATAATTGGTAGAAAAGATGCAAAGATAAGAGATTCCTGCTTCAATTGATCACTGATCCACCTAGCGGACTCCAACATAGGGGACGCATAAAGAAATTGTTTCAGTGCTTTGACACTTTTTCTTTTTTTAACATCTTTCTTATTTTTCTTCTCTTTTTTTAACTTCACCTTTTCCTTTTTAATATAATTTTTTTCTTTTCTTAATGTAATTTTCTTTTTTCTTTTGTTGCTTGTGCTTCTTTCTCTATTTACCCTACATTTAGTAGTTTTTGTTTTAAAAAAATCTTAGGTTCTAAATGTCTTCTCTTTCACCCTATATTTATCTAATTTGATTTACATATTTTTGCTTTATGGTGCAAAATAATTTTTTGAATCTCTTGCTCTTTTCTCTCTTCCTAAAATTCTGCTCCTTTCTTCTTTTCCATTCTGCATTTAACCTTGCTTCTTCTTTCTTTTCTTTCTTTCCTTGACCCCTTCTTTTATGTCATAGAATTACTATTTCTACTTTTAACTTAAATAATTTTTAACTTCATATATTACTTTGTATTACTGCTGCCATTTTCTGTTATATAGTCATTGGTGATTAGTAGCTGACCTTGATTTTAAGTGTGTTTTTATATCCAGTTTGGTTTGTTCTTGTACCTGTTTCAGTGGTTCATTTTCTCATCTATAAGGAGGTTCTGGGAACTGAGCCCTCACGAGAAAGAGGCCCATGAAGACGTCCCCCAAATAAATCCCATAGAAACTTTTTCTCAACAGATGTGTAAATCACAACACAGAAATACAAGAAACATGAAAAGCAAGACATTATGATTTCTCTAAAACATCATAACTCCCCAATCAGTGAAGCCAAAGATACTGATATTTTTAATATGCCAGATGAAAAAATTTAAGTCTAATCATAAAAACGATTAATGACTTCAAAGAGTATGTTAATAAGCAAATTAATGAATTGAAAAAGTCAATTCAGGTATTAGATGAGAAATTCAGAAAGGAAATTGATATTATGAAAAAAATAGAAATGTTACAAATGAAAAACCCAATAAATCAAATAAAAAACACAGTATAAAGTAACACCAGAAAACTACATTAAACATAAGAAAGAATATCATAAATAGAAGACAAGGTCAAGGAAATACAATATTCAGATATCAATAGAAAAAAAAAACAAGTATGATCACAACTTTCAAGAACTGTGGAACATGATGAAGAGACTATGGATAGAAGGAATTGAGATTAAAAGTAAAGGCATAGGAAAGCTATTCAATGAAATAATGGCAGAAAACTTCCCAACTCTAAGGGAAAATATTGACACTCAAATACAATAGGTATTTAGAACTTCAAACATTACCAGAAAAGAACCTGCCTCCCATCATCTAATAGCTAAAATGTTAAGCCTACAGAGCAAAGAAACAATTTTAAAAGCTACAAGGCAAAAACACCAACTCACTTACAAAGGCAAACCCATCAGACCTCATGGCAGTAACCCTATAAGCCAGGAATGTATAGAGCAGCATATTTCAAGCCCTGAGAGTAAGTAACTGCCAACCAAGACTACTATATTCAGCAAAGTTATCCTTTAAAATTGAGGGAGAAATAAAGGCCTTCTGAAATAAGCACAAACTTAAACAATTCATGGTCACTGAGCCAATGCTGCAGAAGCGATATAAAGAATCCTACACACAGAGGGAGAGAAAAACAGACTCAAATTTGCGATACCAGGAAAGAATGAATGAGAGGAACACATTAACAAATGAGAGCCTGGAAAGAAACAAGTATGTCCAACATAGCAAACCAGTAACCTTTTATATGATCAAAACAGAAAGAAAAGAACAATCAGTACTCAAAATAACAAGGAAAACAATCAACAAAATTATAAGAAATACCAAATTC
>VMDO01003470.1:74633-142771 GCA_007922755.1 Pedetes capensis
AAAAAAAAAACCAAAAAAAAAAAAAAAAAAAAGCAGATGGCTCAAAGAAATACAAATGGCCAACAAATATATGAAAAAATGTCCAACAATCCAACATTCTTAACCATCAGGGAAATGCAAAACCAAACTACACTGTGATTTCATCTGATCCCAGTCAGAATTGCTACCATCATCAAACAAATATTGTCAAGGATGTGCGGGGAAAAGGAACCTTTATACACTGCTGGTGAAAATGTAAATTAGTCTAGCCATTATGGAAATCAATAAAAGGGTTCCACAGAAAGCTAAAAATAGAACTACCATATGATCTAACTATACTACTCTTGGGCATATACCCAAAGGAATCTAAGTCATACCATAGAGACATCTGCACTTCCACATTCATTGTGGCACTGTTCACAATAGCCAAGATATGGTACCAGCCTAGAGGTAGATCAACAGATGAATGAATAAAGGAAATGTGATACATATACACAATGAAATTTTATTCAGCCGTAAAGAAGAATGAAGTTATATCATTTGTAGGAAAATAGATGAAACTGGAGATCACCACAGTAAGAGAAATAAGCCAGACTTGGAAAGAAAAATGCTGCATGCTCTCTCTCATATATGGAATCTAAATTTGAAAACAAATATAAACAAATAAAACTCCTGTACGTGTGAGACTTGAAAGTAAAAGGGGGACTACCTGAACAGAAGGGGAGAAAAGTGTGTTGGGGGTAGAAATGAGGGGATAATGAAGTGGTAAAAAAAGAGCAAAGTACACAATATAATTGTATGAAATGTCATAATGAAACCTATAGAATGCTAATTAACATTTAAAAAAATCAAAGAAATGCCTTGGAAGATATCTTAAGCATGGTCAATGACATAAAGCTATTCATCAGACTTGTAGAGCAATAAAACTTACTAGGAATTATAATTGGTATTAAAAGGTGGCTTGAACTATTAGGTGGACAAATTTCAGTCTTTTTAAGTCAAATATTGATTTTAAATTCTTCAAAAGGATTTAATGCTAAAGGGAATAGGATGAATCAAGAGCAAAACACCACAACACTACTGGCCTGTCAGAAGCCTTTGCTTGCTCTATAAATAATCATTGTAGAAAGTACTTTAAAGGCAAGTTTACATTTGTTTGCAGTAAGCTACAGTTGTAGAATTCTCAGAATGTTTATTTCTTTTACCTGTGCATCAACTGTCACGAGAGACTAGAATTTAGAGGAAGAACTAATTTTGCTTTCAAAATTGTATTCTTTTGCAAATTAGTTTTTAACTACAAATAAATACTGGTTCTAAATGAGAAGTCTGAAAGAATAAAATAACTTTTCAATTCTAGACAGTAAATTCTTGAGAACCCTCTGAGCTGAGCACAGATCCTGGCAAAAATAAATGATCTAGATGTATTGGTTTTTCTTTTCATGATTGAAGAAATATAGTCTCTTGAGTAGGAAACAAAATTCACTCAAATTGTTAAATTTATTTAGCACAGAGATAGAAATGATTAATTGGCATGAAATTTTTATTTTTATAATTATTCGGATGTTGTCAATACAGCCAGGGAAGGGTTATGCGTAGTGGTACATGCTTGTAATACCAGCAGCTCAGGAAACAGAAGGATCATGAATTTGAGGCAGGAGGCAGCCTATATAAGTTAGCCAGACCCTGTCTCAAAATAAGAAACAAAAAAGGTGCTAGGGGTTCAGCTCAGTAGTAGAGCATTTGCAAAGTATGTGTGAGGCCCTGGGTTCAATCCCCAAGTTCCAAAAAAAAAAAAAAAAAAA
Organism: Pedetes capensis; assembly: GCA_007922755.1. Classification (NCBI taxonomy): domain Eukaryota; kingdom Metazoa; phylum Chordata; class Mammalia; order Rodentia; family Pedetidae; genus Pedetes; species Pedetes capensis. The sequence continues at coordinate 76,415 of VMDO01003470.1, forward strand.
GGAGAGAAAATATTTTAATCATATTATATTTATAACATATATACCTATAACTTACCTACCTTTATAAGAAAATCAATGGTAAATGCAATAAAATAAAACATACAAAACAAACCAGGAAAAGAAATTAGAGAAGAAAATTACATGAAAGAAAACATCCTTGGGAAAAGTCATAGAAATTTGACATGACACTTAGTTCTGAATTTCCTGTCAGCCAAGGCCAAGATTAAAACATGATGGAATACATACTTCTCATTGTCCAGTAGAAGGAAACATCAAATATTATAGTTCATCAGGAGAGGCAAACTTTTTCCTGGCCCTGAGATCTGAGAAAATTTATCATGTCAACTTTATGTAGAAGACATGGAGAAAATTATGGACAATATCATTAAAGTCAATTTTACAAATAAAAATGAAAAGATGAATGTATGTGAGGCCACATCTGTTTTCAGTAGTGTGTAAGAAATGAGGACATGACATTCAATCATAGTGCTACAGAAGCAATTCCAAGCGTGAGATTAGTAGTTTTATGTTTCTCTGGAATAATATGGCATAAAACATGAGGATGACTAAGAACTGAATTGTATCCTCTATGGATCTCAAAACCCAAGGGTCATTGTCATTGAAGGTGTGTTAGAGCCAGGAATGAGGTTAGGGATGAGTTTGTAGGGGATGGAGTGGGGAGAACTAGACCTTGGGGGAGAACTGACCCCACTTTTACATCTGCTTCAATGAGTGATTTTCCTCTTTTCTAGGCCTTATATTTTGGGTTCATTGTAAGGTTTCCTTTGAAAGGAAACTTTGGCTGGGAGTCAGGCAAATTTGTAGTACTATGTATGTTTACTGATGAAGTCTTCTGTATTAGTCACTTTTGCATTGCTGTGACCAAAATACTTGCCAGAAAAACTTAAGGGAAGAAGGATTTATTTTGGATCATGGTTTCAGAGGGTTCCATCCATCATGATTCCTTTATGTCTGTGTTCTTGGTGAGGCAGAGCATCAAGGAAGCAGGATCATGTGTCAGAGGCTGCTCACTTCATGGCAGATAGGAATCAGAAAGAGAAAGGGGCAGGAAGGGGTCAGAGACAAGACTCCGGCAAAGACTCACCTCTGTGACCTATTTCTTCCTGCTAGATCTCACCTCCTAAGGTTTCCAGAACCTCCCAAAATAGTGCCACCAGCTGGGGACCAAGTGCTCAAAACATGAGCCTGTGGGGGACATTTCATATTCAAACCATAACACCTTCCTGACCACCCCATTATAAAGCACTCTCCTGCATTCCTCCAGCACTCCTTATCTGCTTTCCCTGGTTTCTTTTTCTCAATAGAATTTACCAACACCTAACTTACCACATACTGTGTATAATTTATTGTACTTCTTTCTTTTTTGTATTGGTCAGATATATAGCTAAAAATAGTGTCTTTGAACTGGGTGATTTGAGGATAATACAACAAAAGAACTACTAAAAAAGGTGTGGGGAAGGTTCAAAGAAACCACTGAGGGTTCATGTAGTGCCTTAGAGTCAGCAGCAATGGCAATGGCAGTGTGAGGGAGCCAGTGCCATACCTGGCCATAGGAGCAAAGAGAAGGAGCAGTTCCTGGGGTGGAGCAGGCACCTAGGGGATAGCCACATGGAGAAGGCTACCTTTCGGAGAAGGCCATAGCCATGCTGCCATGTATGAACTTCTCAACTTCACTCTCTTGTTCTCTGATCTCTCACAAGTGCCTCCCATTGGCTGAGTCTAATTGGAGGAGGGAGGGCACATGCTCTTTCTGCTGCATCCCATTCAGATGGGCCTTGCAGGATACAGATTGGGGTGGAGAAGAGAGTAATGTACAAAGGAGGCAAGGAGGTATGTAAAGAAGATATCCCCTCTTTTCATTTGCTTTCTTTTTTCCTCCTAGTACAATGTAAGTTCCTCAAGGGCTGGAATTTTTATTTGCTTTATTCTTTGTTGTATCCTCTGTGCCCGGCCCATGGTTGCGGTTCAACACGTTTTTTTTCTTTTCACTGGTGGGGATTTAACTCAGGGTCTTGTGCAAGAATTCTAGGTAAAGGCTCTATCATGGAGCTACATCCCCAGCCCCTCAATAAACATTTTTTGAATGATGAAATATCAGTTGTTTTAAGGCAAGCTTAAAAACTTAACTATAATGCCACAGTAATTACAGGCTATTTATTCTATATCACCACAAGAGATTTTTTTAAAGTTGTTTTCTTTGTCTCTCTGACTTATATTAGTAATAATAGATGGTTGATATTTAAAATATATACAGCAAATATATATGTACATATATATGTATATATATGTATACACACACACACACATATAGTTGTCATTTTTGCTGTTGAGTCGGGTTTGACTCATAGTGACCCTATGTACAGCAGAATGAAACACTCCTCAACACTGTGTCATGCCTGGCACAGTGCTTCTCTTCTATTCATAGGGTTTTCAATGGCTGATTGTTTCTGGAGTGGGCTGCTAGGTCCTTCTCCTATTTTTGCAATGCTGAGGATTGAACCCGGGGTCTCAGAGAGTGCAGAGAAGCACTCTACCTACTGAGCTAAACCCCGATCTCTATATATGCACATACATGTATTTAAAATGTTATACTGAGTCTTTTGAAATGGACTTCAATTAGATTTTGAATAACCATATTTTGAAGAAGCAGCCACTATACAGGCATTTTCTGTGTATTAGAATAATTCAAATCATCAAATCATCTTTTTGTCATGTATGTCTCATGTTGCCAAGGACAGTACTACCTTCTCAAGTCATATACAACCTTTATACTACTAAACTGGTAAAGATTTATCACACAGACAACTTTTGAACACCCTTCTGCTGTGGGAGGGGAAGGTCAGTGATTTATTTGAATGGGTGGATGGGTCATGATGTATTCCTTCCAAAGTGATCTAATTTGGTCTCTGAAAGGCTGTAAAAAGAAGTGACTCTGAGAACAATGTCCTTCACTGACACAAATGTAGGGCTCTAGTGGAGGAGTTTCCCTACCTCCTTGGCCCCAGGGGTCGGGCAAGGGTTGAGGTCTGCCTCTTTAGGTATTGAGATCATACAGTCCAAGAATTTCGAAGAGCAGGTGCAACACCTTGTTTCACCTCAGGGAGGCTCTAGGAAACCAGTGCCATCTGTCAACGTCAGGTGAACTCAACTCAACACTGCAGGCAGAGCTAAGGAAAAATGAGCAGGCGTCTGCTTCCCTGGCAGAATCATATGAACAGTCCTAAGATGTGCGTTCCATAGATGGCAAGTCAGAAATGTTATGATGGATCTCCATCAAAGTGAGTATGGCAGATTGTATTATTTCAGATTTTATTATTGCATGCTGTTTTTCTATGAGGCTGCTCCCTAAATGAGGATTTCATGTTCTCTGTTGATATCAGGAGTGGCCATGTGACTTGCTTTGCTGATAAACTAGGGGCAGAAGCTTTAAGAATGAGGTTGTATTCTGCCCTGCTTCATTTGCCTTGATGGTAGACTAAATGTTTCCCAGGGAAGTGGCTCTGTTAGCCTGGGTCCTGATATGAAGACAATATACCAAACCACAATGGGGGTTACAATTTAATATGAATGGGTAATAAATCTTTGTTGTAAGATACTGAGATTTGGTTTCATTTGTTACCACAGCGTAACTTACCCTACCCTGACTGATACAAAGACATTATATCACTCACTGTCCTTATTTACCAAACCTATGGTCAGAGGCAGCTGTTACTGTAGGTAAATGGTCAGTAAGATTATAACACAATGAGGGCTGATGAAATAAGTGCTGTCAGGTTAGTATAATGGGGAGTCAGTAAGACACAATGAATGCCTACTGAGAAACAGTTTGGATTTGGATGTGGCCTGAGCCAGGGTATAATAGTTGTTTCAAAGGCTGTGACTGGCTCATGCTGGCCATTTGGATGTCTTGGATGATGCATTGGAAGGGCGCCAACAAGGGAACTGTTACAGCAGTCTGTGCCTCAAATATAGAAACCATTGGCATGTCTGGGCAATAAGTGCTGCCACAATGCAACAATAACATCTGGAACTGGCTTTCCAGAAGGCAAACATTGGATGCTGCAAGAGGCAGAAGCATTAATAACTGTCAAGTGCAGGGCAGACAGGCTAACTTAATGGGTGAGCTCAGTCCACTCCGGGGCTGATAAGTCCTATCACTCTCTCTTTCTACAGTCACTCCTCCTAGGAGACATATAAATCATAGCCAATGACCTAATAAAATAATAAGGTTTGTCTGAGTTTTGACAACAGAAAATAATAAAGAATCTCAAATTCAGAGGGAGAGAAATAGGAGGCATTTTAAAATTGCTTTCTCACCAGAAAAGGGGAAGTGTAGAGATAGACAAAAAGTTACACTCCATCCACAAGTTGTCAGTTTTCTGAAAATACTCACAAATCTATGACACTTTATAGAAGCTACAAAAAAGACTCAGGCAAGGTGAGATTGTTTTTCTGCGGGACATTGTATCATGCTTGAGTGGTGTGTTTATGGCATGAGATTAATTTACTGCAGATTAAACCTTTTCTTTTCTTTTCTTTTCTTTTTTTTTTTATGTTGTGGCATGTGGGAAGAGCAGGCTTTTAAGTGAGGGAGGTCTGAGTTTGAATCCTAGGTCTGCTTTCTGGACCCATGGCCTCAGGAAGGTCCTTAATTTCTCTGAGCCAGTTTCTTCAATAGTGTTGTGAGCAATTAAGTGAAACAATGCATTCAGGTATTTAGCACAGAGCTTGACATTTAAGAGCTCAATCCTTGTTAGTTTCCTTCTTTAATCTTCCAGAAATGTCTAAAGGTGAGAGAGGATTTAGGCTGTTAGTGCAGCTTACTCTTGGCTTTATTGACTGTGAACTGCATTTGGTAATCATTATAATTAAAAGAATAAGTGACCACAGAGTATTCCAGTCACCCTGTTAGATCACCTGCCTGGCCCACTCAACCCAGTGTTCTGTTCTAAATATCTATGTTAAATTTCCATGTGACTGCTTGCTGGATATGATGTGTTTCAATGATACCTCTTACTCAACAGGAGCTGGTAGTTTGGGTCACTAGTTAATGCCTCTCAAATCCAAAAAGTATTTGTGTGCCTGTTCCAGGCCAGGCCCTTTGATGATGTATCTAAGACTGTCCCTGCTCCCTTGCTCCCCCTTCACTCTAATTAACAGAAGAAAGCATTGCTATTCCTGTTCTGCCTGTGTTCTCAATTCTATCCTGTCCAGACCCAATGGGAACTTGCTTTCTCAGTGATTTCTTCCCTTGTTAGTTGTCCATCTCCTCCTTTCTGCTGGATTCTTCTCCTCTGCTGTGACAGAGAAGAATAAATACAATAAAAAATGCTCACAGGGGTACCCTCATACATAAGAATGGCTCCTTCCTTACATCAGCCATACTGCAGCTTAGGGCGTGAGCATGAAGGTGGGAAAGCATATGGGGCAATTAGCAGGATAATTAAATATATTTGAAGGAACTGAGCAAACTGGACCCCTTTTCTCTTTCCCATAATAGCAGTTGGTAGCAAGCAAGCCAGCTGCCTCCAGATCAAAGTTTTCACAACTTCTTACAGTAAATGAAATGTATACTGCTGGTCAATCATAAACTGTGGGTCTAGAGAAAAAAATCAGAGTTGTGTGGAATGCTAAAACAATTAGGACAAAAGAAGAGAGGAAACAGGAGACTTTAGCATATTCTCCTAACATACAATCACAATAAAGGTCAGTAGACATTCTGAGATGGAAGATGGACAAGGAAAGCTGGGATCAAAGAAGGATGGGGAACACATATACCCTGTAGACCAGCCACCAGTTCACTCTGCCATACTGGATGTTGGCTTCATCTTCCAATCAGAAGAGGTGGAGAGTTGCAGTGTTTGGATGCAATTTTTAAAACAGATCCACTATTGTCAATTTCTTTTCCTTTTTTTTTTCATAAGTGAAGAAAACGATTGCTGCTAAAGCCTAAATGTTTGTGCTCCCCAAAATTCGTATGTTGAAACCTAATCCTCAAAGCAACAGTATTAGGAGGCAGGGCCTTTGGGAGGTTATTATGTTATGAAGGCAGAGACCTCATGAGTGGGATTAATGCCCTTATCAAAGAGGCCTCAGAGAGCTGCATCACTCCTTCACCATGTGAAGATACAGTGCAGAGGCACCATTTATGCACTTGGAAGTAGGCCTTCCCTAGACAACATATCTATTGGCATTTTGATCTTGGATTCCCCAACCTCCAGTATGGTGAGAAATAAATTTCTGTTGTTTACAAGCCACACACTTTACCATATTTTGTTATAATAGCCCAAACACACTAAGAAAATTTCTATGGGCTGAATTGTGCCATGTTCCCTCCTCACAATTCATATACTGAAACCCTAATCCCCAAGGTGATCAAATCTGGAGACAGGGCTTTTGGTTGGTAGGATTTAGTTCCCTTATAAGAAGAGATAATAGATTCTCTTCTCCACCCTCCCTCCTTATCTTATGAGGATACAGGGAGAAGACAGCCATCTACAAGCCAAAAAGAGAGCCCTAGACTTTCAAGCTCTAGAACTATGAATTTCTGTTGTTTAAGCCAACCAGGCAGCCTGGGTAGATTAAGACAATGATCAAGTTATGGGAAAGGGTGAACTGTTCTACCATTGTCCTATTCACTTCGTCTTATTAAAAGTTCTGATATCTTATTTTTCATATTATTATGAAAAATAACCTGCAAACTAAGTTCTAAAATGACAAGTTCAGGCTATATAAGATGTTACATACACCACACAAACCATTCAAAATCATAATTGTTTTAGAAATACATAAAATAAATGTCATCCTTATTTAAGAGAGTTTTGACAGTTCTAGATTCCTTGCATTTCCATATAGATCTTAGAATCAGTTTGCCAATTACAACTTTTATTATTTACTGGAACAGTCTGAGCTCACTGATTTAGTATGCTGAACTTGAACTATAACACACATACCAAAACGCAAGTAGAACAAGTATAAACAATAACATGCAAATATTGCAGAAATGTGAACAATATGCAAACAATGTGGAACTACACAAATTTTCACAGGAAGAACACTGGTAGAACACAGGTTGTCACAACTTTAATCTGGAGGCAAATGAGCTTTTTGCTACCAGCTACTTAGTATGGGAGAGAGAAAGAGTCTAACTTGTTTGGCTCCTTTGGATATAGCCCTTTCATTAATGGAAATGTGCAAATATACAAATATGTAATGTGAAAATAACTGAAAATTTCATTGTATTAACTTTGTGTTAGCTGAGATGAATTGACTTATATTCTTTCAGTACTTGCACAATTTTTAAAAACACATGGTTATTAGAATGTGATGGGATTTCTGTGAAAATCTGTCTTAGTCTGTTTGGGCTGCTATAATAAAGTATCTTAGAAGGGTCATTTATAAACAAAAAATTTATTGCTTACAATTCTAGAGGCTGGAAAGTCCAAGATGACAGGGCCTGAAGATTCTATTTCTGGTGAGGGCCTGTTCTTCAGGATGGCACCTTCGAAAAAGATACCATATCTTCTCACATGGAAGAAGTGGTGAACAGCTCTCTCGTATGTCTTTTAGAAGGTCACGAATCCCATCATCTCCTAAAGGGCCTCCACCTCTTAATACTATCGTGTTGACCATTATGAATTTTGGGGGGACACATTGAAACCACAGTGAAATAATTATTAATCTAGTATTTCAAATTGGGGAAAGGCATGTGAACAAAATTGTTTCATCACTTTTTCTTTTAAAGTTCTCAAATTACTGGCAGACCATTTGATAGATCCTAGGGCACCACCAGGTATTAATGGACCATAAGAAACATCAAAAGTCAAGGTAGCAGTGTTGATTTCAGACAAAGTAGAATTTAAGATGAGAAATATTGTAGTGGAATAATAAAGATATATTAGTTTTAATCCATTAGAGAGAATAAAATCAAACAGAAAATAACATAAGCTTTTTCTCATGTCATAAAAAATTCTCTGAATCTCTCCTTTCATTGGATGTTTAATATTCTATTATATAGCTGGATCAGCAAACTGAATTCAACAGTACAGTATAAGATCTCTTCATCACAATACAAAGATTTATTACTGAAATTTTTATTAACACTATAAATTAAATCAATAGTTCCAGAGAAAAACAATGGATAGTGAAAAGGCACTTGGTAAAACTGAACCCCAATTTCATGTTTTGCTATGTTCTTTTATAATTTTCTATAGTACAGACATTTATTTTGCCTTGAAATTTTTAAAATAATGACTGAAAAAGTCCTTAAAAGCCTTTTACTTTTTAATTAAGATAATGATTTGATAACCTTGCATTTCTTGGTAATGAATGATTATTGATCTATCCAGATTTTATTAACCTTCATAAGTTAATTTTATTAATTTATATCTTCACAGAAAATTGTCTATTTTTTGTTTGTTTTTTTTTTTCAGACAAGCTCTCATTCTGTAACTCAGGCTGGCCTTAAACTTGGTACATAGCCTTGGCTGGCCTTAAATTCAGGGTCCTTCTACCTCAGCCTTCCGGGTGCTGGTATTACAGATCTGTGCCACCATATCTGTCAAAAATTGTCAATTTTCAAGATTAAAATTTATGGGCATGGAGTTATAAGTAGTCCTATAATGTCATTTGTTATTCTCCTATTTGGTTTTTATAATAGGTCTCTTTTTGTTTACTTGTTACTCTCTTTTATTTACTTGTTAATACCTACTTTCATTGATTAGATTTACTAGAGGGTTATCCATTACTGTTTTTCATCAATAAGTCATTAATATATAAAAATTTCTTTATAATTTCTGTGTATCCTGAATATATTTGTTTCTGATTTCTTCAGAGATTTTATTTGTTCAAATAATTAATGTCTTATAACCTGAGCTAAATTTATTTTCTCTAAAATTTTTTAAATAAAAGTAGGATTATATATTGTCTTTCAGTGGAATTATTAATTCATTCAACAATTTTATTGAATTGTCTGCTGGGAGTCAAACAACATTTCAGGCACTGGGGATATAAGAGTGAACAAAACAGACAAAAATCACTGGGTTCATCATGGAACTTACATTATGGAAGGAATGCTGGGAAATTAAGACAAAGATGTAAATCATGAGAAAATGACAAATGCAAAGACAAAAATATAATAGGAAGGAGAGATAAGAAATTCCAGAGGACAGAATTTAGAATTTAATACCTTACTTAATTTTATTTTTATATTAATATTATGTATTTACATTCTTATTTTATCCTTTACCAGTAGTTACTGAGAAGAATTTTAAAAGTTGATTTTAAAACTCCTACATTTGTCTAGTTTGGTTGAATTATGGTGTTATGGTTTGAATCTTAAATGTCCCCAAAGGTCCTGTATTTGTACGTTGGGTTCCTAGGTGGTGGTACTGTCCTGGGAGGTTACGGAATTTTGGGAGGTGAGTTCTAGCTTAGAGGAAGTGCGTCACTGGGGTGTAGCTCTTTGGACATTTTTACCTGAAACTGGGATTCTGGTTGTTCTCTCTGCTCTCTGCTTCCTGATCACAAGATGTAACATTCTCTGCTAGAGGCCGCTGCCTGCCCAGATGCTTGCCCTACTGTCATGCCTTCCCCCTGTAAGTTTGTTTTGGTTGGTTTCTCTGCCACAGGAACATACAAGCTGACTAATATATACATTTAGATGATGTAGCCTGTCTAGGTTTTGCACTGACATGTTTACAAATGTTTTCTTTATGGTTGTGTCACCTCCCATTGCACTTAAACATGAGTGCCTGAAATATCACCAGAGGGACTTGAATGAGTAAGTGGCTCTTTTGTGCCCTAGAACAAGTATACAGGAGAAACTCCAGGACAGCCTTAAAGGAAACAGGTTCTTTCTCCTTTCCTGTTCTGCCAACATGTACAAATGGTGCTTATTTATCTGAGACAGTATGTCTGTTACCTAAGTATCAGCAGTTCACGAGGTTATTACATTTCTGAGTTTCATACTTTCCCTTTCATAATTTAACAATCCCTGTTTCATTGTCTTTTGGCATTAGTTTTACACAAGGCTGATTTTGTTATTTTGTAAGAAACCAAATTTTTTTTTGCGTGAAAGGCATATAAATTTGTTATTTCCAAAGTTCAGAAAAAATTTCTAATATTTTGTAGTTTAATATCATTAATCTCATCAGGAAGTGGTGTACCTTTTTAATCTGCTTACTCAGCTCTTTTCCTTCATTTTCCTTAATTCTGATACTTCAGATTCCTAGTTTTGTATTTGCATATTTTCAAGTAAATTAAGAGTGTCTATCAAGTTCAGACATATGAAGCATAATTCTTCCACTTTCATTTATTTTAACGTAGATATACTTGAGTAATGGGTGACTACATAGTTCAGTAAAATCTATTTTTTACATATAAAACTTCTTGTTATAATAAAACCCTTGACAACAAAAGTCTTAAAATATCGATAGTATTATCATAGCAATTCAGTGAAAGGATGGGCAGGAGAGAAAAATCAATGGAAATTTATGTGAAAGTATATTAAGGTTCTTGTCTTATTCAGGGAAAAGTAGGACATTTACAATTTTAAGAAATTTATAGAAAAAAATCAATATGTGGACGAATAAGCATAAAAATAAAATAGAATGGTAAATTTTAACATTAGATAGAATTTTACCTATTCAATGGAAGATAGAAAATCAGAAATACAGTGAATAGGAAACATAAAAAATGTAACATAAAGAAGTTCTAACACAATACAAATAAAATAAGTATAAATGGGTTGAGCTGATAAAGATTCAGATACTCTCAGGTTTAATTTAAGAAATCAATTACTGAGATCTAGCAACACTTCCACTTATTATAGGGAACTTGTGTCATATTTATTGTGTATAAATGGCAGTGAGGATTTCCCAAGATGTAAAGATAAGATGAAAAGACAATAACACCTGTCACAGCTATATAACTTATATAAAGTGTTCTACACTGAATGGAAAGGGAAGATGAAGAGGTGGAGTAATTAGAATGTGGGCTGAGCTGCCTGTTTGGTGACTCAATCTGTGATGTGCCTCAAATTATCTCAGGACAGCAGGGCTGTGGGTGGTGGACGCTATGATGTGCTGCCTACATTGCCCATCAGTGAAGATCTTGTTTGCACAATTCCTAAGAGTTTTGTTGGCAGACATAAAATATAATTTTATGCCCACCTAATCTACTGTTCAAGATTGAATTTAGAATACAGACATTACTTAGATATACAAAAATAATTTTCTGACCAGAGACCCTCAATTAAAGAGCTTTCTACAAAGATTTACTCTAACAACAACAACAATAAGAAGTCTGCAGGAAGGAAGTGTGATGCCTAATTGGCAAACACACTTGTAAATTAATGCCTTTAAATGAGAGGGAGAAACGTGGTGCATAAAGAGTTATTTATAATTATATTATGAGGAAAGAGAAACTGATACCTTTAGATTTTTGATAAATAACTTTATCGAATCAACACAAGGAAAGAAACAGCAGAGAAGCAAAGAAAAAGCATGATAAACATAAAACACAATATGACATAAAGATTTTTAAGTGTTTCTTCACTTATTGTGATTATTGAAGCTGAGTGTAAGTGGGTTACACTCAGCTTATAAAATATGAATAAAAGATCTTATAATATCAAGCTGGGCTGGGATTTAGCTCAGTTGGTAGAGCGCTGTGCTGCAGTCTCTGAGGTCTCTAGTTCAATTCCCAGCACCGCAAAAATGGGAGAAGGACCTGGCAATCCACTCCCAAGGCAATCCCGAAACAGTCAGCCATTGAAAACCCTATGAGGGTCGCTATGAGTCGGATACCGATTTGACGGCACCTAACAACAACAACAACAACAACAACAATATCAAGCTATGTACTACTCACAGATATGTTGTTGTTGTTAGGTGCCGTCGAGTCGGTATCTGACTCATAGTGACCCTCTTAGGGTTTTCAGTGGTGATTGTATTGGGATTGCCTTGGGAGTGGATTGCCAGGCCCTTCTCCCATTTTTGCGGTGCTGGGAATTGAACTCGAGACCTCAGAGACTGCAGCACAGCGCTCTACCAACTGAGCTAAATCCCAGCCCCTCACAGATATACTCATAAATTAAATCCACAAAGTAAAGTACACTAGGACCCTAACTGAAAAAGGAATCTGTATGTTAAGATTCAACAAAAGGAAATTTAAGTTAAATGTACTAACAAGGTTGTAGCAGACCTACACAATGACAAAAGAAAAACCACAGAGAAAACATAATAATCACAAACATGCATAGACTTGATAATGCAGCCACAAACTATAAAAAGAAAAACCAAGAGAATTACGAAGAGAAATAGAAAAACCCACAACTGTGGTTGAATTTAAGAAACCTTAACCAAAATCAAGTAGGTTAAATAAACAAAAATAAAAATTAGTAAGGATAAGCAGTATTTATTCTGCTAAATTGAGTTTATCATACACAGATATCCATGTACACAAAGCTTTTCTGCAATATGTAAAAAATACATACTTTTTAAGTGCAGATAGATTTATAAAAACTGAACATAAAAGAGGATGCTTGAACAAATTTCAAAGCTTTAATATCATATATACCATGTTCTTTAATCATAATATAAGTTAGAAGTTAATAACAAAATGATTATTAAAAAACACTCCTAAATAATTTGTAGGTTAGAAGTAACCACAAAAGAAATGATAAAATCTATAAGACTGGACAACATTTCAAAATTTGTAGGATGTAGCTATAATATTTTGAGGAAATTTATATCTTAATGCATTTACTTATACGCTGTGAAAACATTTTTTTTTTTTTGCAGTGTCTGGGTTGAACTTGAGGTCTTGAGCATGGTAGGCAAGTGCTCTACCACTAGGCAACATCTCTAGCCTTGAAAATTACTGTTAACAAATGATTTTATGATTTAATTTTAGGCATTAACAAACTGAAAAGCAGTAAAGTCACAGAAAATATGTGCAAACACCAATAAAAAAAGAAATAAATGAATAAGGAAAGCAAGGAAAAATCACCACTAGTAGTACTTAAACTCAAAACTATTCTTTAAAAGACAAATAAAATATACGTCTTTGAGAAAACTGGTCAGAAAAAAGTAATTACAATAGGAATGTGTGGCAAAATTATAACCATGGTGACATAATCACAAACACTGTAAACATATATACATATTTACATGTATGTATATACATATATGAAAGAGACTAACCAACGATTTTCCCAATTTGCAAACTTAAAGTGGATAATTTTCCAGAAAAGTATAAATATTTAACTCAGAAGAAGTAGGAACCCCTCCTCCAAAAATGAATAATCATTAGATAACTACCTGTTTCCACAAGTCCACTTTTCCAAAAGAATATTTCAGGTAACAAAAGGTAAGTCGCATAAAACCTTCAATGTCCTGGTAGATAAACTTTTTAAGATAAAACAGAAAAAAAAAGTGTCATTGTACAAACCTAGCATAACCTTGTAAATTAACACTAAGCAATAAACTTATTAATAAATCTCACTTGTGGAGATGTAAACTTATGAAGTAAAATATTAAAAGGCTAATTCCAGATAGCAGTGTTTTAAAATAGTGATCATAACCAATGTTGAATTTATCATGCAAATGCAAGGATAGTTTAACATTGGAAAATGTATCCAAGTAGTCTAATATATTGGTTAAAAAAGTAAAATCACATATAATGTACTTCTTAGCAGATAATCAATAAAAATATTTGATAAAATTCATTTATTAGAAAAAATTTGGGCAGAATATAAATAGAAAGACTCTGCTTAAACCTGATAAAAAGGGTTTACTAAGATTCTACTACTAACAGCAAACAATTTGAAGAAGTCCAAATGTTCATCCTTAGGGCAACACCTAAGTAAAGAGGTTCACTCACACAGCAGGATTCTCTGATGCAGTTAAACCAAATTAACTATTTCTACATTTATCAACAAAGATAGGTCTTGAAAACGTAAGTAAAAAGGCAATATGTTGTTTGTGTGTACATGGTTGGGAGAGAGAATATTAAGTTGATTGAAGAGGGGCACACATCGGCTTCACATTTATCTGTCATGTTTTATTTCTTTATAAACAACCTTGTTGTTGTTAGGTGCCATCAAGTCAGGTCCCACTCATAGCAACCCTATGTACAACAGATGAAACACTACCCGATGACATTGTGTCCAGCACTATTGTTAGTACTTTTTTGCTATTCATAGGATTTTTAATGCCTGATTTTTTTGGGGGGTGGATGGGTGGGCTGCTGCGTCCTTCTCTCAAGTCTACAGCACCTGGTATTCCCAGGTGCTCTCCCATCCATGTAATAACCAACCCTGACCCTGCTTAGTCTCTGAGATCTGACAAGATCAGAGGCCAAGGTGGTATGGCTGTAGGCATAAACAACCTTAAAACATGACAAATGTTAATGTTTATTAATGGTGGATGACATATAGTTATATTATCTTTAGAATCCTTTTTAGTTTCTCAAAGAAAGGAGAGCTTAGCAAAAGAAATCATTAAGATAATTAAGAAGATATATTCTCTCAAGAGCTAAACCCTCAGTTTTTAGTAGCTTAAGTTGAAGTAAGATGCTCAGGTCACTCATGACCACCTTTCTAGCCTTGGTACCCATGACAGTCTGTCTTATTCTCTTTCATAGGGGTCTCCAGACTTTTTTTGATTACATGACACATTAATAAAAATAATTTTAGACCTTATCTCTTTTACATGTATATCTATTCCTTTAAAATTTACATAAATATACAATAGCAGTATAAATTTATAACATATAAAAATAAAAACAAATGGAAGTTCTAATATTCTCCTACTGCACCAGGGTCTGGAGCGCTCTTGGAGGGCTCTCTCTCAGCTGTGGTTACAAAGAACTCCGGCATCCTCCACACCTTGAAGGCACTGCTCCCTTGTCTTTGATGAACTTCCCAAGTCCAGTCAAACCCCAACTCTCCCCAATAACTTAGACAAGCAATAGTTCAATTAATGATCCATTTCTTGTGTGCATCCATAAATACTTAAGTTAGGCATCATGCTAGGCATAGGGCATACAAAAGAAAACAAGAAAGACAGGGTCCCTGCCTTTTCAGAGTTTTTATTCCAGTGAGAAAGAATGAAAATAATCAAGAAGGTATATAGCTATCTAAAGTAACTACTATTTATTATTTGGGGTTTGGGTAGCAAATAATATGCTGCATTTACAAATTATATAGGCGATTAAGTAAAGGGTCTCTGAACAGGTGATATAAAGGTTGAAGGTTAAAAGACAAGAAGAAGGCAAATGTGTGAAGATCTAAGACACGAGCTCCAGGCAGGTATAATAGCAAGAGCAGAGGCCCTGCAATGGAAAAGTTTTCATTTTATGAGCACCATCATAGAGCTTGAATGTTGTGAGGCCAAGTGCACACTGGATGAGACAGAAGAATGTCAGAGGCAGATGTGACAGCCCCTTGGAGGCCATGGTATGACGGTTGGATTTTATCCAGGTGAAGCAGGAAGCCATGGAGGTATTTTTGTTGTTGTTTTGTGGTACTTGGGGTTGAATCTAGGGATTTATACACACTTTGCAAGTGCTCTACCACTGGGTTGCACCCCCACCTCATTTAAAATTTTTTTTTAAATTTTCAAACAAGGGCTAGCTAAGTTATGCAGGCTGCCTCTGGTCTCAAACTTGCAATCCTCCTGCCTCAGCCTCCCAAGTTGTTGAGATTACTGGTGTGTACCATCTCACCTGGCTGCCACGGAGGTTTCAAGCAAGAGTGACAACTCACTTTAAAAGATCACCATCTCTCTCTTCTATACCCAATAATAACATAATTGTCAATAATAACATAATTTTTTACATTTTTCCTCTTTAAATGTTTAAATTGGTATACAATAGTTGTGTACAGTCATGGACTACGGTGTGATATTTCAATACATATGTACAATTATGCAATGATCAAATTGGAGTAATTAGCAAATCCATCTTTTCTTTGTGTTGGGAAGATTTTAAGTCCTGCCTTTTGGTGATTTTGAAATATACAATAAACTATTATCAAGTATGATCACTCTGTTTTGCAACAGAACATTATAACTTAATCCTCTTACCTAACTGTATTTTTGTACACATTAACAAAGTCTTTTCTATTCCACTATTCTCATTACCCTTTACCAGCCTGTAATAACCATTATTTTAGTCTCTACTTCTAAAAGATCAACACTTTCAGCTTCCACATAAGTGAGAATGTGTGAAATAATACTGTTATTATTACATCACCAAGATTTCTAGCCTTATATTTATGACTTGTCTTTAGGTTGATTTGAAAACTGTAACCAATTAACACAATTTATTATATCACAATGATATAAATATACTTCAAAGCAGAGCTAAGTGGGTCATATGGTGAGCTCAGGTATAAATGGGGAAGGGGCTATGATTTTCTAGCATCTGTGGAATACATCAATAATTCTAATTTTGGATTTCTGTACTGGAAAATTCATTTTTCATGGACTTGTGCTGTACTTAATAATAGTGCTCTCAGTAGTAAAGCAAATCAGAATTCATGCTCTTGGCAGGTGGCTGCCAGCAGACAAAGGAGAAGGACACGGTTAGGTTATGTTTTTCTTGTCTTATTCCACAGTCCATGGTCAGATTTATTCCTCTTCCACTTTGGTGGAGCAGTTAAATAAAAGGGCAGAGATCAGGAGAGTTACTTTAGAAAGAACTTCCCCCACAAGGAAGGATCCACTGGCAATGAGAAGTGCTTTGCCTTATTCATTCTCCTCTTTTAGACTGTTTTTAATAGTCTCCTTCTCTCCCCAGTCTTCTGATATGTTCTTATGGCTTGTCTTCCACCTGGGGGAAACCAACCCTGGTGCTCTGTTTTCATCCCATCCTTAGATAGCTTTCGTCTCACACCAGGTGGGGTCTCTAGTGTAACTATAACTTCTAATCTTGTGTATTTATCCTCTGCTGTGGTCTTTAGGACTTGTACATGCAAGGGGAGCCTGCAGCTGTAGCCCCGTGGCATCCGATCCCGTCAGATCTCAGAAGCTAAGCAGGGTCGGGCCTGGTTAGTACCTGGATGGGAGACCGCCTGGGAACACCAGAAGCTATAGGCTTGGGAGAAGGACCTGGCAACCCCTCCCAAAAATCAATCTGCCATTGAAAACCCTATGAACAGCAGAGAAGCGCTGACAATAGTGTTTTCCCTGTTGTACGAGGGTCGCTATGAGTCGGACACCGACTCGACGGCACCTAACAACAACAACAACAACATGCAAGGGAGCGTGCAGCCATACTACTTTGGTGTCTGATCCCATAAGATCTTGGAAGCTAAGCAGGGTCCGGCCTGGATAGTACTTGGATGGGAGACCACCTGGGAACACCAGGTGCTGTAGGCTTGAGAGAAGGACCCAGCAGCCTACTCCCCGCAAAAACCAATCAGCCATTGAAAACCATATGAACAGCAGAGAAGCACTAGCATTACTGTTTTGCCTATTGTATGTAGGGTTGCTATAATTCGGATACTGACTCGATGCCACCTAACAACAACTTACAAGGGAAGTTGAGGATGTGAGTATTTGCTGTGCAAATTATGGCCACAAATATATACTTCAAAAATCACTTTGTTAAACTATTCTTTATAGCAGACCTGTGAAGGTCTTAGCACCTCTGTTTTCTAGTCACAGAAATTGAATATTAGAAAATTTAAGGAGACTTTTCCTCAATCCCATAATCTGAAAGTGAAAGTACCACAATTCTAATTTTTTTCTTTTGGTGCTCAGTCCATTCTAATGCAACAGCTTATTTTTTCTATGTTCCTTAGCCTGCAGACAAGAGGAGAGAATGTGAGACCAAATCTAGAGGATAGACATACATATGAATAGCTTTTTTTTTAGGTATTTGAGAGACTCTGTATAAATGTAGTTTAACAGATAAGTGTGTACACACATTTGGCTTAATATATGTGATTATCTTTCCAGTATATGGTCACTGATAATTCACATTTGGGTGTGGCCAAGTAGGTCAGATCAGGAAGAATCAGTCCATTTCTTGTAGATTCTTTTTAACTGGTAATTCTCCCTGGGAGAACAGACATTTCCATCTTGTGTTCAGTAAAATGAATTGGTAAATAATAAAATAATCAAAGAAGCTGGACTTTATGAAGAGGAATGCAGCATTATGATTGATTGGAGGAAGACTCATTAACAACCTGCAATATGCAGATGACACAACTTTGCATCCTGAAAGTGAAGAGGATTTGAAACATTTACTGATAAAGATCAAAGAACACAGCCTTTAGTATGTGCCTCAACATCAACAAAACAAAAATCCTTATAACTGGGTCAGTAAGCAACTTCATGATAAATGGAGAAAAGATTGAGATTGTTTAAGATTTTGTTTTACTTGGTTCTACAATCAACACCCACAGAAGGAGTAGTTAAGACATCAACAGAAACATTGCATTGTAAAAAATTGTTGCAAAAGATCTTTTTAAAGTGTTGAAAAGTAAAGATGTCACATTGAAGATGAAGGTTTGCCTGGCTTGTGCCATGGTATTTTCAGTCACATCATACAGTTATAAAAGCTGGACACTCTCCCTTATTAGGGAGAGAGGAAAACAATTGATGCTTTTCAATTATGGTGCTAGAGATGAACACTGAATATACCATGGACTGCCAAAAGAACCAACAAATCTGTGCTAGAAGTGCAACAAGGGTGCTCCTAAGAAGCAAAGATAGCTACACTGTGTCTGACATATTTTGGACATGTAATCAGGAGGAAGCAATCCCTGGAGAAGGACATTATGTTTGGGAGAGTGGCAGGTCAATGAAAAAAAGGAAGACCCTCAACCCTGTGGATTGACACAGTGACTGCAACAATGGGCTTAAACATAGAAAAGATCATGTGCCTGATAGAGAATAGAAGAGTGTTTCGTTCTGTTGTACATAAAGTTGCTATGAGTTGGACTCAATTCAATGGCACCTAACAACAACAACAACTTTTCCCAGCTCATAAGTCTTCTTGCTAACTTCTTCATTTCTCCATCATCCACACCTTTACCTGAACCAACCTCCTTTAATTTCAGCCTAAGTCATGCCCATTCTAGATTTATCTTTTTAAGCCATTAACTTTTAAGGAAATTATATTAGAAAAAAATTCTAACATATCCCAAATCAGAATACTACAATAAATCTCCATATACCTACAATCAACAATTATCAAAATTATGACACAATGTAGTATGTACTTTTTTTCTTTGTTTAAATATTTCAAGATGGGTGTTGGGACACACATCTCTAATCCCAGCAACTTGGGAGACTCAGGCAGAAGGATTGTGAGTTTCAGGCCAGAGGTAGCCTACATAATTGAGCGAGACCTTGTCTCAAAATAAAAAATTAAAAAGGGATCTGCAGAGTATCTCAGTGGTAGAGCATGTCCAAGCATGTGTGAGGCTCTGGGTTCAACCCCCCAGTGCTGCAAAATAAATAGAAAAACAAATGATTATAAAAGTGTATCCCACACTTCATATAATTTTATCTCTATATATGTGAGTATGGATTAAAGGTCAAACTGTTAAATGGAATTAACACTAATCTAAAAAGTATAGAATTTGGGAGTTGATCTTGGTGCTACATGCCTTAAATCCTAATCCTTGGGATGCTGAGGCAGGAAGATTAAGAGTTTGAGGCTAGCTTGGGGTCCATAGCAAGTTTCAAGCCAAAGTGGGCTACATAGCAAGACAATATCTCAAAAAAAGCATGGAATTTATTATCTAGATTTATAACTCATCAAATTATTTCTTATACATCCACACATTTTTGTCCAATTATTTATTTTAAATTTATTATTACTATTATTATTGTTTTGCTAAAGGGCCTTACTATGTAGCCCTGGAGTGGCCTCAAATTCTTTATCCTTCTGCCTTGGTCTCCCATGTGCTGGGATTACAGGCATGTGCCACCATGCTCATCTTGTGTTCAAATTTCTAACTCAACTATGTAATTATACATTAAATGAATCAATAGATTATATTCTCTTCAATATCTGGAATAGTATACATGATTTATAAAAACAGACAACTCAGCCAGTAGTTCCATTGAGTAGTGGATCAAGTGCATGGAGAGGTGAGGAAATCTGGCTGGACACCTAACTGTGGCAGAATTAGAAGCTCTGGACTCCCTCATCCCCAGCCATGCCACCAGAATGACTGCCAATGGAAGGCCTGTGCCTTCCTGCACTTTCTACTCAGCTGTGCAGAAATCTGCTGCCTTCCACAAGGAAGCAATTCTTTAAGAACAGCTATATTTCCACCTGCTCAATGAAGGCTTTCCTGATTATGGCTTCCAGTTAGCTCTCTCTTCAGTACAGTTTAGCAATTACTGCTTCATGCACACATCTTGCCTCTTCAGGTAGACTGCAACACATCCAAGGTAATAATCATGTTTGGTCTTCTATAAGGTAACTTAAGGTGCCCAATAATTATGGCAAAACAGCTGCCCAATCAATATTTACTGAGTAAGGAGGAAATGCCATTCGACTTTCATTTGGGTTGAAGTGGTTATTGTCAATTTTTTTTATGCTCAGAATAAAGTTGTAAAACAGAGAGAAAAGAATAATTTGCAGAGACATTTGTAACTAAGAGTACAGATAAAAGACAGGCTGTGTAGGCTTTCATCCATCTACTTGTTCAACCTGCTATACAAGTCCTCTTAAATCCTGCCCATTTTGTCTTTGCTTGAGCAACCTACGCGTGCCTTTTTCTTTCTTTCTTTTTTTCTCTGTGCAAATGACTAGAGCAATTGTTCGTTGTTGGCACATACTGTGGTCTGACCACATGCTTAGGAATCACGCAATCCTCCTTAAGAGGTCAGCCCCTAACTGCACCTTTATCCGCAGCAACAGGCTCATTCTTGCAGCAGCACCATGGTGCCACCAAGTGGACACTTTTTGAACAATTCAACTCATTGCAAACTGGCAAATCATTTTGTAACAGTTTTGGCTGGCTCATTTAAGAAGTTGCAGATTTTATACTCTGAATTCTTAGACCTTGTGTATTTGATGAATTCTAATCATTGCTTCACTCATGCATCTTGAAATTTATTTTCTTTATCTCTTACTTGTGATTTCTTGAAGATAATTCTTAATGAAAGCTTTTAACATGTACAACACGGGTGCATACCTTTTATTTTGCTATATTTTAAAAGAAAACAAATTCCTTATCATCTCTTGGTGAACTTTCAAAAATTTGATTCTATTTTGGAAGGAAGTCTATTTAAAGGGGAAGAAGGTTTGTGTATGCAATATTCACGCCTAATCTGTGCAGTGTTGATGTTGGACATTTTCTAGAGTTAATCTCTTAGTATTCATAATATCATACACATGGTGCTGGGACAATTGAACAGCCATATAAAAAATGAACCTTAACTTTTACCTTGAAAGATAAACATAAATTAGCTTGGAAAGGATCTAATTTTCACAAATATTCCAAGCCCCAGCTGACTTCCCAATTTGGGGAAATCTTTGAAGAAACAAAGCATTGCTAATGCACCTTACACTCTTCTATTTACCTGAGGCTAAAGGTATCTTGGGCTGGGATTTAGCTCAGTTGGTAGAGCACCGCTCTGCAGTCTCTGAGGTCCCAAGTTCGATTCCCAGCACCGCAAAAATGGGAGAAGGACGTGGCAACCCACTCCCAAAGCAATCCTGAAACAATCTTCCATTGAAAACCCTATGAGGGTTGCTACGAGTTGGACACAACTTGACGGCACCTAACAACAACAACAACAAAGGTATCTCAAATGTCAGAGGACCCACTTTGTTTTGGTGTTTACTCATTTTAATATTTAGTATTAAATTTTTCTAAAATTCTATCTTAGCTCTGTGTAACTTAGGTCAGTGATCATTTTTGTTCTATGTGGAAGGATTGAAAAAATTTTAATTTACGTTGTGAAACTAGCTTATAAAATGTAGGCAAGTATATTTGTTGGATTAACAGTTATAAGAGTCAAGGTCTAATCTGTTACTAACAACCACTGTGACCACAGACAAGACACTGAAGATTCTTTCTTAGCTTCCACATTTGTGAAACAAGGTAGGTAGTACTCTCCTCTTTTAAAAGTTTTGTGTATTCCTAAATTTTCTTTAATAAGGGAGTTGGGAAAGATCTCTCAGGTTCTTTGCTTATGTCCTAATCAATCCATTTCCTGATTGTGTGTCCAAGCAAGTTAGTATCCTTACAATATGAAGTCCTCATTTAAAAGTGTTATTCAGATCTCAGACTAATATTGATGAACACCTATGAGAAATTTCTCAGAACTATGTATTTCTTTAAAATTTGCTAAATGAATCTCAGAAGAAAAGCATTTCTATATTTTTTCCAAATTTCAAGTTTGTTTAAATGATAATTTCATAAGCACATATGCTAAATGTGCCATTTAACAACATCCTTATTATTTTTCATCAAAAGAAAGACACAGATTGACCTCAGTGCACTGTACCTTGGATCCCCATGCCTGGGCATACACCATGATACACAGGGTCTGTAGGTACAATTATTATAAAGAGGCATCAAGATGTGTTGGACAAACAACCAGAAGTCTTGGATTTCAGCCTGAATCTATTATCCTTTAAGCATCTGATTATGAGAGAAAATCACTTAATATGTCTGAGTCTCTGTTTCCTTATCTGCAAAATGGTAACAATAAATCCAACCTAACACATTTGGTTGTTCTAAGGTTAAAGTGAGGGCTGGGATTTAGCTTAGTTGGTAGAGCGCTGCGCTGCAGTCTCTGAGGTCCTGAGTTCAATTCCCAGCACCCCAAAAATGGGAGAAGGGCCTGGCAATCCACTCCCAGGGCAATCCCGAACCAGTCAGCCATTGAAAACCCTATGAGGGTCGCTATGAGTTGGACACCGACTCGACGGCACTTAACAACAACAACAAGGTTAAAGTGAAATAAAGTTCAAGGCAGTATGCTAAAAACTCTGAAGATATCATGTGACCCTGTCATACAGTAGGAAGAAACTAAAAAGACTAGGAAGGTAGGAGATGCTGTAGAAGAATCAAGGATGATTTAGGGCCAGAAGCAACAACTGATGGCATCCTCTTGTGGGACTGTGGGAGCCAGGTGCTCTTCCTGGTCCCTTCCTGTAGGAATGCTGAGAACAGATACGATCCATTTAGCTCAGATAATGAGAAAGTAGAATAAGTTGGATGTTAAAGTATATGGATCAATAGAAAAGAACAAGGGGAAGAAAGGGCAGGAGAGGAGAGGGATGGGAATCATTTCATTATCACTGTGACAGGTCTTTTTACAGGCAGGGATGGCTTTTGGATTCCTGGTGATAGGAATTTCTATTGATGATTTCAATTGATGATTGATTTTATAATAATCATTAAAAATGAAAGAATTAAAGAATAAGGAACATTTTGTTAAAATAGACAACTATATTCTTTTGAAAATGCTAAC
Organism: Pedetes capensis; assembly: GCA_007922755.1. NCBI lineage: Eukaryota > Metazoa > Chordata > Mammalia > Rodentia > Pedetidae > Pedetes > Pedetes capensis. The sequence goes on from VMDO01003470.1 coordinate 99,892, forward strand.
ATTATGAAAGAAAAAGGGGGGCTGTGGAAATGTTCCAGATTAAAGTAGGCTAAAGGGACAAGACAAATTATATATAAATAAATAAATATATGGGAGAAGGACCTGGCAATCCACTCCCAAGGAAATCCCGAAGCACTCCACCATTGAAAACCCTATGAGGGTCCCTATGAGTCGGATATCGACTCGACGGCACCTAACAACAACAACAAATAAATATATATATGTATAATTTTATTATTTTTTTTGGTGGTACTGAGGTTTGAACTCAGGGTCTCATGCTTGCATGCTTTGAAAGTGCTGTACCACTGAGCTGCATCCTCAGCCCATATTTTTTTACTTTTTTTTGAGACAGGGTCTCACTAAGTTATGCAGACTGTCTCTGGTCTAGAACTTATGATCCTCCTTTCTCCACCTCCCGAGTCACTGGGATTACAAGTGTGCCTGGTTTGACAGATAAAATTCTTAATCTAGCCTGAATCCTGTACTAGAGGAGAAAAAAATGTTATAAAAGATATTATTTGATCAGTTGATATAATTGAAACATAGATAAGCAATTTAGTTAAGAAAGTACTGTATCAGTGCCAAATTTACTAAAATTAAATCTATACTATGGTTATGTAAGCAAATATTCCAATTATTGTTGTTGTTAGGTGCTGTTGAGTCAGGTCCAACTCATAGCAACCCAGTGTACAACAGAACAAAACACTAGCTAACACTGTGCCATGCACACAATCTTTTTTATGTTTGAGCCCATTGTCACAGACATATGTTTCTTCTCATTTTGAGATGTGCCACATCAGCAATTGGAGGTCCCAAGGGCTTTATTCCATTCCTGTCATTAAGGTCAACTCTTATTTTGAAGAGGCAACTCTTCCCCAGCCATCTTTTGGATATATTCCAGATCAGGGGGCTCATTTTCTGCCACTGTATTTGACAATGCTTCTCTGCTATTCATAGGGTTTTCAATGGCTAATTATTTTGGGAGTGGGCTGCAGGGTCCTTTTCCCTCTTGTTAGGAAACATTTACTGAAATATTTAGGAGTTCTAGGCCTTGATGCATATAGATTATCTTTAAATAGTTCAGGTAAAAATATTGAGAGGGAAAGAGGGAGAAAATGAGATAAAAATTTTAAGTAGATGAATGTGAACAAAAGGTATATGGATATACTTTGTGCTATTCTTTTTTTTTTTTCCAATATGGAGGGTTTGAACCTAGGGCCTCATGCGTGCTAGGCAAGATCCCTACTACTGAGCTGCACACCTAGCCCCTTTGCTTTTTTTCCCCTGCACATACACTGCAAGTTCTCTACCACTGAGATGCAAACCTAGTCCATTTTTATCTTTTTTCTTGAGACAGAATCTCACCAAGTTACCACAGGCTGCCTCTGGCCTTGAACTCATGATCCTCCTGCCTCTGCCTTCCATGTTGCTAGGATTACAGACGTGCACCACTGTGCACTGCCTTGTTTTTTAATTTTCAATTTTGAGACAGGGCCTAGTTATGTTATGTAGGTTGCCTCTGGTCTCCAACTCAAGATCTTCCTGCCTCAGCCTCCTGAGTCACAGGAATACAAGCATGTGTCATGGTGCCCAGCTTGTGCTATTCTCATTTGTGCAAATTTTCAGTAAGTTTGAGTTTCCAAATTTGAAAATTTTTAAGTAAAATAAATATTTTAATGAGACCCTCTGATTCATTAAACATTCCAGGCATTATTTTATTTAGTTATTCTAATAATATTTAATACCTGCATGGCTCTTATCCATTTACAAAGTACTTTAGCATACTTAATTTAATCCTAAGTAAGAAAGCCTCATTTTAAAAATAAGGAAGTTGAGAATCAGAGATTTCTTGTGAGACTTTGGCTAAGTCATCTTTGTTTCTTCATTGCCTAACTCAGTGAATAAATGAAGAAAGGCAGGAATGATGAATGGCTTTTCCCAAATCACAAACCTAGAGTTGCAAAGACAGTACTCAGACATCAAACTCAATGCCTTTTATTACTTTTGGACTCATTAAATTCCATAAACACACTCAAATCCTACCCTATGATTAACCATTATTTTGTTATTCATTAGTGACTCTCAAGTCACATAATATTACAGTGCCATGAGCTACCTTCCATACAGGCCATTTGTCACCTTACAGCTAAGGGAAATACCAGTGCAAAATATGTTAACCAAATCTTAGAAAAATGAGACTACCTTGTAGCAAATGAATCTCATTATATTCCTTTTATAAGTGATGTTATTTAACTTAATAAGATAAAAATGATTTTGTATAGACATTTTGCTTAAACACGACAATGAAAAAGTTGTTATATAGGTATCTATCTGGCTTGTTTTAGTGACAAAGCTTACTCTAATATGAAATCATGTGCATTGGTTGAGCACTTCAAAATATTTTAGTTTTAATTTTCAGCATTTAAAATGAAAATTCTAGTTAGCAAAAGGAATTTTCTTTCATGAGTGTAAAAGAGACATATTATCAGTAGCAGAAGTGGTTTTTGGGAACTGGATATTAATCATCTTTGTTTTAATCAGTACCAAGCATTTTCTGACATTCACTTAACTTTGTTTCTTTTGAAAGTGGGAGAAATTATAATAATTGAAAGCAATAGCAGCAAATGAGTGAGAAGAAGATGAAAGAATAAGAGTGGACCTCTAGCTGTGAGTGCTGGGTAGAACTGCTTTCTCTAAGTGTACAAATCTGGGTGAGAAAGAATATCTGGTATCAGTGGCAGCTGTGGGAATATATTACAGTTGGGTTCACTTTCATGGCTGGGGCTTTAGTGGGTCTGTTGACTGACCGTTTAGCACATGAGTAATGAATCCAATTCTGGATACTTTTATGTGCAGGGATTTATTACAGTTGGGAAATGTCAGATGACAAAAGTATCATCTGGGGAGGACAACTGGACATTTGACAAGGTCTGAAAGGTGACTAGACTGACTAATTGTTGTTTGTTGTTTTTTCAAGTGAGCAGTCACTTTGGGACAAACAGAAAGGGCTTATGACTCCCCAGTCTGTATTCAATTCTCCATCCCTCTTGTAAGTTGTATTGCCCTAGTCACCAGTAAATTAAAAATCAGGTGCAAGTTGATTCTTAATGTTTAGCCAAAAGAAAATGATTTAAGCAATTATCTTTATGCAGATTCTTATTTTACTAATAGCAAAAGAACCTTCTGTTAGTTATCCACCCTCTGTGAGTGCTCAATTTAGAAAATTAAAACCTCATCTTAATATGGGAGACAAATCTATAGGCTTCATTTTAGGGAGACTAAATGTGTTCTAGCCTGCAGTCATAGCACTGTGGCATCCAATCCCGTCAGATCTTGGAAGCTAAGCAGGGTCAGGCCCGGTTAATAATTGGATGGGAGACCACCCGGGAACACCAGGTGCTGTAGGCTTGGGAGAAGGACCTGGTAACCCACTCCCAAAAATCAATCTGCTGTTAAAAACCCTGTGAATAGCAGAGAAGCACTAACAATAGTGTTTCAACCTAGGGTCCCTATGAGTTGGATACCAACTTGATGACACCCAACAACCACAAATGTATTCTATGTGATGGATAATTTTGACTGTCAATTTGACTGGATTAAGAAATGCCTACGGGATCAGTGAAGTTTACCTCTAGGTGTGTCTTTGAAGACTTTTCCAGACAAAAGTAGATTATGAGGGCTCTGACCTAATTAATGGATTCATAATATGAGGGCATTATTGGGAGCTGCTGAAAGATAGGAGGTGGGGCCTAGTTGGAAGAAGTAGGTTTCTTGGGGCATTTCTTTGGGTTGACAGCTCACCCTGGCCTCTTCCTGTATCCCTTTTCCCTGCTTCCTGGCTGCTGTGAGGGGAAGAAGCATCTCTGCAACACATTCTCACCACCATGATCTTCTTCCCAAGCACATAGAACCAATCGGTCATGGGCTGAACTCTCTGAAACCATGGGCCAAAAGAAATATTTCCTCCCTCATGTTTGTTTATGTCAGGTGTTTTGGTCTCAGTGATAAAAAGCTAACTAATGCACTTTTCAATTCTTCCTTCATCATACTTTTTTTGAGTACCTACTGTGTGTTATAGATTGCATATTCAAGGGTAAATAAGGGTGATTACCTGATTTTAATAATTGAGACAGATAAACAGATGATCACACACAAACACAAAACATGATATGAACTAAGATAGGACAAAATGAGCACAAATTTCCATGGGAGATTTTCTGATAGGCACCTAACCTACCCTTTAATAGTCACCTGACCCCTTTGCAGATCAGAGAGGATTCTGGGGAAGAAGATAGCTAAGAAGAGCATTGAAGCATATGAAAGAACACTAGCCAGAGTAGGGAAACAGAAGATAGGGAGGAAATTCCAGGTACAGGGGCTAAATTATGCAAAAATCTAGAGGCAAAAAGAACATGGTAGATTTGGGGGACTGCAAGAAGTAGGTAAAGCTGGAGCTAAGGAAGGTCGAATCAGGAAAGTCTTCAAGGGCCTTTCCAAGAAGTTTAGTTTTCATATTGATGGACAAAACTGAAAGGTTTCAAATAGGAAGGAAAATAATTGATGGTATGGAGAATGGGTTGGCATGCAGGGAATGCTGGAGGTAAAGATTCTAACATGATAGTAACACTATCATGAAAATTTAAGCTGAAGAAGGATGGGTGTCTGGAGGCCTCCAATTAAAATCCCCAAAGTGGCACACTTTCCTATAGCAAAGCTGGGATCAAAAATTTGCTCAGACAAAAAGTGGAGATGTTAATGTAAGAATTTTGGATCTACCTGTGCTTTCTACCATTCTAGTAGTTGTTAAATGATTTTGCTTTACTTGGTTCTACAATCAATACATGTGGAAATAGCAGTGAAGAAATCAAAAGACATTGCTTTGGGAAAGGCTGTGGCAAAAGATCTCTTTAAAGTATTCAAAAGTAAAGATGTCACATTGAAGACGAAGGTGTGCCTGACTCATGCCATGGTATTTTCAGTTGCATTATATTGTTGTAAAAGCTGGACATTGAACAAGGAAGACAGAAGAAGAATTAATGCTTTTGAATTATGGTGCTGGGGATGAATACTGAATATACCATGGACTACCAAAAGAACCACCAGATTCATCTTAGAAGTGCACCCAGAGTGTTCCTTGGAAGCAAGGATAGCTAGACAGTGTCTTATGTATTTTGGACATGTAGTCAGGAGGGACCAATCCCTGGAGAAGGGCATTATGTTTGGGAGAGTGGCAATTTAACAACAAAAAAGGAAGATGCTCAACTAGATAGATTGACACAGTGTCTGCAACAATGGTCTTAAACATACATAAGATTGTGTGCCTGGCATGGAATTGGGGAGTATTATGTTCTGCTGTACACAGGGTTACTGTAAGTTGGACTGGACTTGATGGTACCTAACAACAATAAATGATGTCATCTTCATTTTTAAAGCAATACACACTCAATTACATGGCCTAAATAATATAATTTGATAGAAGGAAAAACCCACATCATTCAATACTGAAATAGAAAACTGATATCTGAGTTATTACTAGGTGGAACAAACAAGTTAGGGAAACTATTAGAATTATCAAAGATAAAAACTTCTCATTCTTAACTCTTAATTTTGGAACCAAGAAGGCTGTATCTTGTTCAGTTTTGCATACTCAGTATGTCAGATGACAACTGGCATATAGTAAATGTTTATAATTAACTGAAAGTCAAGAATCAAAAACTAGCCAGGCCCCATGGCATACACCTGTAATCCCAGCAACTCAGGAGGCTGGGGCAGAAGTATTGTGAATTTGAGTCCACAGGCAGCCTGCACACCTTAGAAAGACCCTGTCTCAAAATTTAAAATTAAAAAAAAAAAAAAAGAATCAAAAACATACTGCCTGAATTTGATTGTTTAGGAATTTAAAAAAATTTTATGCCATTACATTTACTGAATTAGAGACAGTAATAAAACAAACCTCCCAACAAAGAAAGGCCCAGGGCCAGATGATTTCACAGCTGAATTCTATCAAACTTTCAAAGAAGAATTAATACCTTCACTCCTCAAATTACTTCATAAAATAGAAAAGAAAGGGATACTTCCAAACTCATTCTACAAAGACAGTATCACTCTAATACCAAAACTGAAAATGGATTCTTCGAAGAAAGACAGCTATAGGCCAATTTCCCTGATGAACATTGATGCAAAAATCCTCCGTAAAATTCTGGCAAACCAAATTCAGCAACACATAAAAAAGATCATACACCATGATTAATGGGGCTTCATTCCACAGATGCAAGGCTGGTTCAACATATGAAAATCAATTAATGTAATTCAACATATCAAGCTACTGACAGACAGAAATCACATGACCATCTCAATTGAGGCCGAGAAGGCCTTCAATGAAGTGCAACATGATAAAAATCCTGATGAAACTGGGCATAGGAGGAACATATCTTGACATCATAAAGGCCATTTATGACAAACCTACAGCCAATATCATATTAAATGGAGAAAAATTGAAACCATTTCCTCTAAGATTAGGCATAAGACAAGGATATCTGCTCTCTCCTTATATTATTGTGATTGAATTCCTAGCCAGAGAAATCAAGCAAGAGAAAGAAATGAAAGGAATATAATTAGAGAAAGAAGAGGCCAAATTATCCTTATTTGCAGATAACATGATCCTTTACCTACAGGATCCCAAAAATTCCAATAGAAAACCCTTAGACCTAATCAGCTTCTTCAGTAAAGTAGCAGAATAGAAAATTAAAACTCAAAAACCAGTACCCTTCCTTTACACCAATAGTGAACAGGAAGAGAAGAAAATTAAGACAACTATTACATTCACAATAGCACCCCTAAAAATTAAATATTTAGGAATCAGCCTAACCAAAGACCCCAAAAAATTCTACAAGGAAAACTTCAAAACTTTAAAGAAAGAAATAGCAGAAGATACTAGAAGTTGGAATGACTTCCCTTGCTCTCGGATCAGAAGAATTAATATTGTGAACATGGCTATATTATCAAAAGTGATTTACAGATTTAATACAATTTCTATCAGAATTTCACTGACAGACTTTGCAGAAATATAAAAAATCCTAAACTTCATAAGGAAACACAAAAGATCATATAAAGCCAAAATAATCCTAAGTAGCAAGAACAGTTCAGGAAGTATGACAATAAACCTGACTTCAAACTTTACCACAGGACCATAGTAGCAAAAACAGCTTAATGCTAGCACAAAAATAATCCTGAATATCAATGGAACAGAATTGAATACCCAGAGATACATCCATGCAACTGCAGACACTTGATTTTTGATAAAGGGGCTAAGGACATTGAATGGAGAAAAGATAGGCTCTTCAACAAATGGTGCTGGGAAAACTGGATATCCATGGACAGAAAACTAAAAGTAGACTCATATCTCTCAATCTGTATGAGAATCAACTCAAAATGAATCAGTGACCTCAACATTAAATCAGAAACCTTAAAACCACTACAAGAAAAGATAGGGAACATGCTCCAACATATACACATAAGCAAATGCTTCCTCAAAAAGACTCCAGGTGCCCAGGAAACTGCACCAATTACATGAAGCTAAAAAGCTTCTGTACAGCAAAGGAAACAACCAGCCACAGTGAAGGGAGGGCCCACAGAATGGGAGGAAATCTTTGCATCCTTCATATCTGACAGAGGGCTAATTTCTCGAATATATAAAGAACTTAAGAAATCAAACACCAAGACAACAAATAACCCAATAAATAAATGAGGAATGGAACTGAATGGACAGTTCTCAAATGAAGAAGAATGGCTAATAAACACATGAAAAAGGCTCAATATTCCTACTCACTAGGAAAATGCAAATCAACACAATACTGAGATTCCATCTCACTGTAATAACAATAGCCCAAATTAACAAAATAAATAATATCAAGTGCTAGTGAGGATATGGAGAAAAAGAAGAAGCCCTTTTACATTGCTGATGGGACTGAAAATTAGTTCAACCACTTTGGAAATCAATATGGAGGTACATTAAAAAACTAAGAATAGAACTGTCATATGATCCAGCTATACCACTCTTGGGAATATACCCAAAGGAAGATAAGTCATCATACAACAGGGACACCTGCATCTCCATATTTAATGCAGCACTCTTCACAATAGCAAGTATACAGACCAACCAAGATGTCCATCAACAGAGAAGTGGATTGAAAAACTGGTATACATATATAATGGAATATTATTCAGCAATATAGAATAAAATGGTAGTGTCATTTGCAGCAAAATGGATGGAACCGGAGAACATCATCTTAAGTGATCTAACCCAGTCCCCAAAAGAGAAATACCATATATTTTCACCCATATGTAGGAGCTAAGTCTAACTTAAAGCAAGAATAAATAAATAAATAAATAAATAAATAAATAAATAAATAAATGAAAACATATAAAAATGAACACTCTTACATATCTAAGAAGGGGAAATATAAGCAAAGTTTAAAGAATGAGGAGGGGATCAGTGGGTGGGAGCAGAGGTTGGGGTAGTGGAAAGGGGGAATAGAAATAAAGTAGAGGGGAAAGAGGACAGAGGAAAATATCAAAATATATGATGCAACTATACCAATACTTGGAAAATATGGTTCTGTAAAACATGTAAGTTGATGAATGTGTAAGAAAAAGTGGTATAATTAATTGCATAATGGATATGGCAAAAGTCTTACTACTCTGTACCCCACCAACAATCATAAATAAAAGAAATAACAAATGTTGGCAAGAATGAGGAGAAAAAGGAACTCTCTTACACTGCTGGTGGGACTGAAAATTAGTTTAACCACTTTGGAAATCAATATGGAGGTACCTTAGAAAACTATGAATAGAATTGCCATATGACCCAGTTATACTACTCCTGGGAATATATCTAATGGAAGATAAGTAATCATATCACAGGGATACCTGCACTTCCTTATTTAATGCAGCACTCTTCACAATCATAAGGGTACAGAATCAACCAAGATGTCCATCAATGGAGGAGTGAATTGAAAAATTGTAGTATATATACACAACTCAGCAATAAAGAAGAATGAAATTATGTCATTTGCAGCAAAATGGATAGAACTGGAAAACATTATCTTAAGTGAACAAACTCAGTCCCCAAAAGAGAAATACCATATGTTTTTACTCATATGTGGGAGCTAAATCTAACTTAAAGGCAGAAAAAAATCTCTAAATATGTAGATATATAAAAATGAACAATCACACTTATCTAAGAAGGGAAAATATAAGAGTAGAGGAGGATCAACACAATGCAGTGAGGTGGGAGAAAGGAGGAAGGGAGAGGAATAAAGTAGAGGGGAAAAAAGGAAGAGGAAAATCTCAAAATATATGATGCAACTATATGAATACATGGAAAAGATAGGAGAAAGGAAAGAAAAAACATCAATGAAAATATAACCCAAAATAGCATATGATTTTTATTACATATTAATCAAATAGTTCTGTAAAATATGTAAGTTGATGAAAGTATAACCAAAAGTGATATGATAGTTGCACAACAGAAATATCAAAAGTCTTATTACTCTGTACCCCACCATCATTTCTAAATAAAGGGAAAAAATAATTTTCATGAAAACTCAAAATTTCTTTAAAACAAAATGTTAACTGGATAATAAATAAACACTATATTCATGGGGAATAAATATAGTTTCAGATGATGCTGCAGTGTGGATGCTGAATGTTGCCCAAAGGCCCACGTGTTAAAGGCTTTGTCCCCACCATGGTACTACTGGGAGTTGGTAGAACTTTTAGGTGAGGATCAGTGGGAAGTCTTTAAGTCATCTGGGTTGTGCCCTCTGGGGGACTGTGGAACCCGATCCCTTCCTCTCTTCTTTCTTTACTCATGGTGTCATTTTTGCCCCACCACACTCTCACCATCATGTGCTGCCTTACCCCAGGCCCAGAGCAACAGGGCCAACCAATCATGGACTGGAACCTCCAACACTGAACCAAAGTAAGTCATTTGTCCTTATAAGTTGCTTTTCTCAGATATTTCTTTTGATAGTGACAGAAAGCTGACAGATGTTTATACAATCTATGGAAATTGTGTGGACATACCTGAATAAGCAACTTTTAACTATCTGAAATGAGAAAGGCTAAGTGGGTAAAAAAATTGGATGGGACGAGCTGGGTGTTTAATAATGCCCCCCAATTTTCTCACAGGCAAGATGAGAGATAATATTTTCAAACTTTCTTTAATGCCCCCAAGGATGTTTCTAGGCCAAGGACTGTGAAGGTCTTTGAATAGAAGAGTTTAAAAAGCCTTATATAGATACATATGTCTCACCATCAATAGTGTCCAAATACTAAGACATAATTATAATTTATGTAATAATAATTTATAACTATAAAAACTTTAGTTTTAAGAAAAATCACAGTAAGTACTTTCTAAATGTTAGTGTTCCACTTTTGTTGTTTATTATAAGTAATGCTTTTATAATATAAAAGCCTTATTTTTGAAACAGAAGCAAAGCATTACAGTAAATGGAGTATAAATTTTCCATCTATACTCTTGTATAACAGTATAGGTATGAAAAGGTATCACAACAATGAAATTCCTTACTAAATGCATGCTACCATTTTTTCTATTTTTCTTTGTATTTTTGTCACAAGAATGCCTAAGCAGGGAAGAATATTATCACATAGGCCTCCTTGGTATGTAATAAAGATCAGTCACTACCAATGATGTCTATAAAATTACTTGCACCCAGAATATTTGCCTTTCAGTCTATTATTCTAGATGTCCTTTTTGCTGTTATAGAATGTAATTTTATTTAATTTTAAATTTAAATTTCATGTATCCAAAGAGCTCTTCCATTTTTCTCTGTTGGGTACACAATGTTTTCACTTACTTAGCCAGAGTTCTAAGTAGGGAAAATGAATTTTGGTTTAAATGGAGATACTGGGACTTGTATTTTCCTGTTGGTGGCAGCAATACCTTTGCTCTCTGTGTCCAGGACAAGGAGGGTTTGAATTGAAAGCTTGTTGTTGTTCTTAGGTGCCACTGAGTTGGGTCTAACTCAAGGTGACCCTATGTACAATAGAACAAAACACTCCCCCACACTGTGCCATGCCTGCCACTATGTCAATGCTTCTCTGCTATTCACAGGGTTTTCAATGGCTGATAGTTTCAGGATTGCTTTGGGAGTGCCACTGCCACATCCTTCTCCAATTTTTGTGGTGCTGGGGATTGAACCCAGGGCCTCAGAGAGCACAGGGCAGCAGTCTACAAAATGACCTCTGAACTAAAAGTAATCACTACCACACTGATCATTCAGGGAAGGAACCTCTGAGAACAGGATGTTTTCAATCAATAGGTACAGTGAAAAAACACCATCTAAAGACAACCAACTAAATACACAAAGCAAACTGGTTGAGAGATGATATATTCACATGACCAAAACCTGAAAAATCCTTCAAGAGGTGAGCTTTCCTGTTGAATTTAAAATTTGAAATTAGCATTAAACATTTTAATTTAGGCACACCACAGTAAAAAACAGTAATTTTGTATAACAACAGACTCCTTTACATTCAATAGCTTTTGTAGCTCCCAGGACTAATACTATACCCTATCTCATTTTCATTTTCTACAAACTTTGTGAAATATCCCTTGCAGAGGAAACAGAAGTCAGAAAGGTATAATGAATGTCAAGTTCACAAACTCATATAGAACTTAGGACCTGTACTTCTATTCCAGTGCTGCTTTTACAGAACTTGATTCTTGCAAGGCTTTTGTTTGTTCCACTGGATGGGAGTATATGACTATTGCAAATTGTTTTGGACATCTGGCTCTATTAAAATGTTGTTGCACTTAGTGCAGAGTCTGGAGGTATATCTTTTAAACTCATAAATAATGAAAATATCACATTTCAAATTACTTGCTATTTGAAAATTCTTTAAGCAAATCTATTATATTACATATGGTAAATTTTAAAAAGATGCCAATCTTTTTAAATAAGTTAATGAATATTTGACTGATATTCCATCTTACATTCTGGAATAATAATTTGACATTACTCCTCTCCATAATGAAAACTATTCACTCATCAGTTTGTGTCATGACCATTGATTTCTTTTGAGGAAATATAGTAAGACTGATTTTGATCTGAGGGTTTAAGAAAATATGCATAACACACAAGCAGAATGAATGGAAAATTTATGCTCAATGTCACCATTTTGATTTAATAAAAGGGGTACAATCTAATTTCAGTCTGTCAAGAACAAAAAGGATGGAGATATGCAAAAGCTTTGGCTATTCAGGTGATGGGTATCCAATATCTGTCCATTAAGCTGAGTAATTTTTAAAAGTATTTAACCAGTGTTTTGCACAAAGGTGGTATTCAGTAATACTGACTGGTCAACTGACACTGATAACTTATTGATTTGGCTATTTTGTTCTTTATCTGTTTTCTTGTTTGCTGCCTAATGGGTCCATCTCTTATCAATTGGTTTCCAGCTTCAGGGCAGGACTTTCCTTTAAAAATCATTTTTCATTGTTGTTTTATTTCACTTTTGAAAATATTCAGGAGAAGGCTTTATATTTGAGCGGGGGAGATATAGACTGCAATGTGACTTCCTGTGCGGTTGCTCTGAGGAAAGCAGGGTTCCCAGTGCCTTCAGCACAGGAACGCAGAGCAGAATGGGGCCAACGTGTCTATTTAGAATTGGCTTATTTATCCCTCAGTGGTGGTTGGGGAGAAGTTATTAGCCAAAGGAAAGTGTGAAGGAAATGGGACAGCTTCTTGGGCATCTTACTCTGCGGGCTCTACCACTGAACTATACTCCCAACCCCTCTTGGGTCCTTCTGAGCTTGTGAGGTGTTGTTACCTTTCAAGCCTTCTCGTATCCTTCAGCTTTCTCTTTGGGCTAAGCTATGCTGAGGTAGTACCCCATTTTCTAAAGTCATTCTCCATGCCCCAACCCCAAGATCAAAATTTTAATTTCATGCTAACTACTCTGATTTGTTCATTGTACATTGTATACATGCACTGAATTATTACTCTGTATTCCACAAATTTTTACAATTAAAATAATAATAAAAATTGAGTTTCAATAGGGACTTTGTCAGCTAGTTATTAAAAGAACAGTCATTAGACTTGCACCAATGTGTGCAGCAATCTTTATAGGCATATTTATATTTTAGAAGAAGTTGTTTTAAAACCAAAAACAGTGATAGAATTTCCTATTGGTAATGATATGTTTAAGCAAGGAGTATTCTAGGCACTTAGCTGTTGTTGTTAGGTGCCCTGAAGTTGGGGTCCAACTCATAGAAACCCTATGTACAACAGGCAAAACAGTATTGTTAGTGCTTTTCTGCTATTCGTAGAGTTTTCAATGGCTGATTGCTTTTTTTCTGGGGGGGGGGAGTGGGTTGCCAGGTCCTTCTCCCAAGGTACTTACTTAGTAGAAGTTTATTCTCATTATTATTCTATATAGATTTTTTTTCAATTTTCAAATATAGTACAGTTAGAGAAAACACTAGCTATTCAGCTAGCTATTTCCCCTTCTACTGTATACCACATCTATAAATTTACTATTTACCAACAATATTTATTATCTTTGAACCAAATTCCATTCCCATGGTATGATGGTATGATTTGAGTCATCTTTTTTTTCATTAAACCAATGAAATGAGCAAGATTTGTCAGTTCCCACACCTCCAATAACTAAAAAACAACAAAAATCATAGTTTTCAGACATGGCTGTCTGTGACATCCAGGGTTGACTATAGCTAAGGCCAGACTGGCAAGTATCTAGATCTCCTGAAGAATGAGAAAAAATTTATTGGAATAAAAGCCAATAGGTGGCTTACAAACTGGTGCCATGCTTGGCTAAGTTTGGCTTGTGTCTGACCACCTTATAACTAATTAAGCTGCCATGTAATTTAGTCAGGAGGGTCACAGTAATTTAATTCATTACTTTCCTTCTTAGATATGAATGGGAAAATTTTTAATGTAGTGGAACTTGTACCAGAGAGATATTAAGGATGGATTTTTGTCTTTGGTTGTCTGTATGGCCTTGGGCAAGTTATAGAACCTTTCTTACTTTGGCCTTCATATTACCTCATGTAGCTTATGTGTGTGATACCCTGACAGGAAATATTAATATTCCTACATTTGTATAACTTTACAGAAATTTGGCTGAGAATCCTATTGTTATTCTTGTTTTTAACTAATCAATAATTCTAATATTAAAATGGTAGAGTAATTGTGCAAACATGGTCAAAAAGTTGTGAAAGAAAACAAATAGTGAAGGAGAATTTATCATACCAGATAATAAAACTTTCAACCAGGGAGGGTGGTGCTTGTCTGTGATCTCAGCACTCAGGAGGCAGAGACAGGAAGATCACAAGTTCTAGGCCAGCCACAGCAACATATGGAGACCCCATCTCAAAAAACCAAGAGATGAGAATGTAGCTCAGTGTTAGAGTGCTTGCCCACACTGTGCTCCCCAGTACCCCCAAACAAACAAAAAACAACAATCCCGCCTTAAACTCCTATATTGCTACTGCAATAGAGATAGTATGAATATTGCCTCAGGAATGAATGAATGATCAATGAGACAGAACAGAAAGCACAGAAATCAATTCAAATGTTCTTTAAAATAAGAACTTGATGTATGATGATTCTGAAATTTCAATTTGATGAGAAAAGGAATAATTATCTTATAAACAGTGTTGAAATAGTGAAATATTTACCGAGAAGTAGGCAAAAGCATATTAACAAATACAAAGAATAATTTTAGTTGTATAAATGACCTAAGTAAAAAAATTTATAACTATGAATCCTTAGAATGAAGAAGACTATGCATAATCTTGAGGGTAGAGTAGGGGTCTTCAGGGCCTAGACAGAAAGATCCAGAAACCATTAAAAAAAATGGAAAGACTTAAGCCAGGCATGATGGCACACACCTATAATCCCAGCATTCAAGGGGGTGACGCAGGAGGATTGCTGTGAGGTTGAGGCCAGCCTGGGCTACATAGCAAGTCCCAGGCCAGTCTCAGCTACAGAGACTCTATCTTAAGAACAAAAGGCAAACTTGAAATATAAAAATCTATTTTTTCGTTTGCTGCCAGTAACAATTATACTTATTTGTTCTTAAGCTAAGCTTAAGAAGATAATTAAATATGTATGGCTTAGCTTCGTGAGAATGAAACCAGTCATATGAAACACTATTTTACAGTATTGTTGTAACAAAAAGGCCAAAAAGAGTGCACCTTTTATAATAATGCATATGGCAAGTACCTTAATTTCTTTAATGATTATTTTATTTCTAAATTAATAGATACAATTGTATATATCTATTGTATTCAACATGATTTCTTAATTTAATTTTTAACTGATACATTAAAAACATAAAAATTGTACATATTTACATGGTACCATGTGATATTTCAATGCATGTATACATTATTTAATATTTAAATCTGGTTAAACATCTGTTTCTGCAAGCATTTATCATTTATTTATGGTAAAAACATTCAAAATCCTTTCTTCTAGCTCATTCAAAATACTCAGTACATTACTATTATTATCTATAATAACTCTAGTGTGTGATCACACCAGAACTTCTTGCTCCTACTTAACTATAACCTGCTACTCATTGGTCGACCTCCCCCCTTACACCCTCCCATACTCTACCTTACAGTTAGTTTTCTTAATTTTAGACATTCTAATAGGTGTGTGTTGGTATCTTATCATGATTTTAATTTCCATTTCTCTAATGACTAATGGTGTTAATCACCTCTTCATGTATTTATTTACCATTTGTCTATCTTCTTTGATGAAGTGACTGTTCAACTATATTGTCCATTTAAAAAATTGGGTAGTACGTTTTTTAACACCGAAATTTTGAGAGTTTATATTCTGGATTCAAGTAATTTATCTGTCTGTGGCTTATCTTTTTATTCTATTAAATGTCTTTCAAAGGGCAAAATTTCTTAATTTTGATTAAGTTGAATTTATAATTTCTTTTATGAATTTGTCTTTTTGGTATTAAAACCTTTGTTTAATCCAAGATTGCAAAGATTTTCTCCTGTGTTTCCTTCTAGAACTTTTATGGATCTGTGTTTTAGATTGATGTCTATGATCCATTTTGAGTTAATTTTGTATATGGTACAAGGAAAAACTAGTTTTCTTAAAAAAAATTTATGTGGATATTCAGTTGTTCTGAAAGCTTCTGTTGAAAAGCCTATCATTTTTCAACTGCATTGCCTTTTCACCTTTGTTGAAAAGCACATGACCATATATATGTGGATCTATTTCTAGACTTTATATTCTGTACAACTGGTGTCCGTTTACCTTGACACTAAAATCAAACAGTCTTGAGTACTGTAACTTTACAAGTCTTGAACTCAAGTAGTTGACATGACATTTTAAAGTACTGTATATATACATTGCGGACTAACTAATCTAGTTAATTAACCTATGCATAGCAATCATTTCTGTGGCAAGAGCACTTAACATCTATTCTTTTAGGCCTTTTTTTTTTTTTTTTAGTACAATGAGGCTGAACCCAGGGACTCAGGTGTACTTTATAAGTGCCCTGCCACTGAACTGCATGCCCAGCCCCTTTTTAAATTTCTTTATCTTACACAGGTTCTTGCTAAATTACATGGGTTGCCTCTAGCCTCAAATTTGTGATCCTCTTGCCTCATCCTCCCAAGTTACTGGGATTACAGGAATGTGCCACAACACCTGGCCACTTTTAGCACTTTAAAAAAATACAATATATTGTTATTGATTAAAGTCATCATGTTGTACAATATATTTCTTGAATTTATTCTCCCTAACTTAAATTTTGTATCCTTTGACCAATATTATCCCAACACTGACCCTACCTCTCCTGAATGACTTCATTCCCTAGTTATGTCCCTAGATCAGTCTCTAGTGGCCCACCATTCTACTCTTTATGAGATTAACTTTTAGATTCCACATGAGTGACACAGTGAAGTATCTGTCTTTCTGTACCTGGCTTATTTCACTAAATGAAATGTCATTCAATCTTGTTCAGGTTGTTGCAAATGACAGGATTTCCTTCTTTTGTATAGCAGAATAATATTCCACTGTGTGTGTATGTATATGTATATGTATATGTGTGTGTGTGTGTGTGTGTGTGTGCATGCGTACATATATATATATATATATATATATATATATATATATATATATATATACCCCCCCCATTTTCTGTATACATTTATCCATTGATGGACACTAAAAAAACTAAAATTTCTGAATGGCAAAAGGTACCATTACAAGAGTGAAAGACAAATGCTAGACTGGAAAAGTATCTGTGATACTTACGGCAAGGTATTAATTCACCTTCTATGCAAACAACTATTACAAATGGATAAAAAACAAGAAATGCAACACAAAAGTGGGTACACAAGATGAGCTAGCAAAGCTTGGAAGAGGAATAAAAACAGTCAATAAACATGAAAAGATGATACACCTCAGCAATAATCATACATAAATGTCCCTTCATATATAGGTAAATATATATAAGTATATAGGTAAATACATATGTAAATATATGTAGGTATATAGGTAAATATATATGTGTATATACACACATTATGTATATTTACCTTTATATATATATAGAGTTCTTCATGTATCAGAGATACTGAAAATTTCTAAAAATTGATCAAATCTACTTTGGCAAAAGTGTGGAGAAATGGATACCTACTAAGCACAATTGGTGAGTGGTGTGAATTCCTAAAACATTTGAAAATCATCTGGTAATATTAAATTGCGTGTATCTTTGGTCTAGAAATGCTACTTCCAGGAGTCTCACTTACCTAAATAAAAGCACTACTTTTTAAGGAAAAGGATGAGCAAAACTGTATAGTTCTGTATTAAAAAGATGACACACTCAAACCCTGGAAGTGCCCTCAATATCCACCAACAGGACAAATGTTAAATGATAATGATTTATTTACACTATAGAGTATCATGCAAATATTTACTTAGGTTTATACACATTGACTTAGAAAAATATATACTGATATACTGAAAACAGCAAGTGGCTAAATTGTATGTGTACTATGATTTAATTTTTATTAAAAAGGAAAATACTATGTAAATGCTTCAATATAAGTACATATGTGTTTGTTCATGTATTTGTGTGTAAGCATAGAAAAGCATGCAAAGATACATTTTGATCTGTTAAAATTTCTCAAAACAAATGTGATTGGATTGGAAGAGAAAGAGATCATTACTTTTTTATTTTCTACATTGTTTGCATATTCACACAAAGCCTTCATTACTGACTGACTGCTATGGATTGTGTTCTTCTAAAATTCATACATGGAAGTCCTAACCCCTAGTATCTGAATGTGGCCATATTTGGAAATAGGATCACTTGCAGATTTATTTAGTTTCAATGAGGTCCATACTGAGGTAGGTGTCATAACGACTGATGTCCTTGTAAAAAGGAAAATATGAATATGGAGTCAGACATGCATAGAAGGAAGATGATGAGAATAGACACAGGAAGGAAGAAATGGCTGTCTATAAGCCAGGAAAGATGCCTGGAAGAGTCTTCCCTCACAACTGTCAGAAGGAACCAACTCTGGCAGCACTTGGTTTCGGACCTGTACCCTCTAAAACTATCAGATGGTAAATTTCTGTTTAAGCCACCCAATTATGGAAACCATATCAAACTAATACAATTATTGTTGTAATTAAAAACCAGTAAGGCATTTTTGAAGAAAAGGTGAGGAATAAAAAGAACTGTATTTTGTAAGTTTATTCATCTGAGACACATTGGTTAAGGATCTACCATGTGCCAAATATATTAATTATTATTAATTATTTTACTTATATTAATTATTTTACTCATTCTTCTAGAAATGCTAGAGAACAAGAATTAGTATCTGCATTTTACAGAAGAAGAAACTGTAGTTCCCAGTTGAGTTACTCCTGTAATGTTACCCAGTAGATAGTGGTAGGAGTCTGGACTTTACCTGCTTTTCTGTGCAGAATCCCACTGCTGAATGCTTGATTTTGCCATTGCCCATTTCAAATCTTTAGTGAGTATTCAGTAAGAAGTGACTTCTCTCCTCCTCCATGTCTGTAATGTCAGCATAAGGCATAGAATGAAAATGCAGGATGAGTTTGCTCATGATACATGGTACCAAAGTGCAGTGATAATAGAATCTCTTTCTATTATAGTGTGTTGAAGAGAAAGACAGTGAACAATGGTTATAGCCCTTTCTTGGTTGTTTTCAACATTCCACGTTCATTTTTATCTTGTCAGCTGTCTAAGCTAAAGAGCTAGAAAAAGAAAGACATTTCTAAGAAAGATATTTCAGAAGTCATATGACTTTATCATAGATAGATGATTTGATTCAATGATACATTTTGAGTTTTATCCAGGATAAATCAAATAGAAAATAACCATGACCTTGTGATACAGATGTTATACTTTCCAAATCTTTTAGAGTAGTGAAAAAGTTTCTTTATTGTTATAACCCCTTGGGAAGGGGTTATATCTACTAGGTCTAGTGATGAAAATTATGCATGTTGGATGCTAATTATTTTATGTTATCATTTATGAATAAATTCTTATTCATCCTTAGTGTCCAGATTATCACTTTGTATTATATTCTTTCAGGTCAACTTCTTGTACTCTCCTCTTTGCACCACTAACACAGTTTTACATTCAGAATGTATTTGTATTTTTAACAACGTATTCTTTATATATCAGAATCTCCTGCTAAATTGTAAATTCATGAGGGTTAGACATTGCCTTTTACCTTCTGTTTATCAGCATCTTAAAACCTGATATATAGTACGTAACCAAAAGGAAAAATGTATCTGTAATTGATGGGGATGACTGACCAATCTCTCTGTTTTATTAATTACTAATTCCCTTTTCTCCATATAAAGGAGATAAATCATCATATCACAGAGACACCTGCATCTCCATATTCTATGCAGCACTCTTCAAAATAGAAAGGATATGAAATCAATCAAGGTGCTCATAAACAGAAGAATGGGTAAAAAATTATGGTACATATACAAAATGGAATACTACTCAGCAATTAAAAATGAAATAATGTCATTTGCAGCAGAATGGATGGACTGGAGAATGACATCTTAAGTGAATGAATACAAATTCAGAAAGAGAAATACCATATCACTCATATGTGGAAGCTGAATCTTAAAGGAAGAAAAAATCCTATTACATAAGTTGATATATAAAAATGCACAGTTAAATTTAGCAAAGACAGGATAATATAAAGAGCAGAAAGAAGAAGGGAGGGGACTAGCAAAGGGAAGCAAAGATTGCAGAAGGTGAGATGGGGAGGAGAAACAATGTAGAGGGATAAAGAGAGAGAGGATAATCTCAATGTAAATGATACAACTTCATGAGTACATGGGAAAAATACGGGAACATTACCCAAATATGCATATGAGTTTTACTACATATTAGTGAAAAGGTTCCATAAGCCTCATAAGTTGATAAAAGTGTAACCAATAGTGATGTGATAGTTGCATAAGAGAAAAAAGCAACTGCTGTTTACTCTGTACCTCATCAACATTTACCAATAAAGGGAAAAATTATAAATAATATTGTTTTAAATTAAAATATAACTATCATTTCACTGACAAAATTTTACTATAGGGACAAGGCTTTTCTTTGTGATTGGTGTCGTTAGTTGATACTTCTTGTTCATCTTGCATGTTCTATGTCTTTTTGCATTGTTCTATAATTTACCCCCCACTTGTCTGTCAGTTTACGATACTGTGGGGGCTTATGTGTCACTGTGATGCCAAAGGCTATGCCACCAGTATTACAAATATCAGCAGAGTCATCCATGGTGGACAGGTTTCAGCTGAGCTTCCAGCCTAAGACAGACTAGGGAGAAGGACCTGGTAGCCTACTCCCAAAACAATTACCTGTTGAAAATGCCAGGACTAGGAGAGAAAGACTGTAAAATATAGTGCCAGAAAAGGAGCCTTCCAGCTTGGAAGGCACTCAAAGGATGTCTGGGGAAGCGTTGCTTTCTCAAAGTAGAGTCAAATTTAATGATGAGAATGGAATAAAGCCCCAGGGACCTCCATTTGCTGATGTGGCATGACTCAAAATGAGAAGAAACAACTGTAAACATCCATTAATATTTGGAAAATGCAATGTGTGTAATATGAATCTTGGGAAATTAGAAATTTTCAAAAGTGAAATGGAGCACATAAACATCAATATTGTAGGCATTAGTGACTGACATGGGCCATTTTGAATCAGAAAATCATGTTCTGCTATGCTGAAATGATAACTTAAAGAGAAATAGGGCTGCATCCATCAACAAAAAAGACATCTCAAAATCTATCCTGAAGTGCAATGCTGTCAATGTTAGAATATTATCCACGTGCATACAAGGAAGACCAGTTCATATGACTAGTATACACATTTATGCACTAAGGCAAATTTGCCCCACTAAGTCAAAAATGAAAAAGGGAAGATTTTTTATTGGTTTATGTAGTCTGAAATTGATTGAACATGCAATTGGGATGCACTGATTGGTGCATTACAATGCAAAAGTTGGAAATAAAGAGGAGGCTTGGTAGTTGGAAAATATAGCCCTGGTGAATGAAATGATGTTGGATTTTGCATGACAGAATTTTTCAGACCAATGACTTTTTCATTGAAAATACATTTTTTTCACCAACATAAATGGCAACTAAACAAATGGAATCCACCGGGGTTGTCAGACAATCTGTGCACAAAGAGTGTCGGTCAATAGCATGCAAAGTGGAGTTGATAATGTGAGCACTAGTGTATTTGTGTCCTCTTAGAGCCCACTCAACTGTCCCTTCTACTCTAGGAATGACCACTTCCCTGCTCAATGCAGAGATCCCATGCCATCTTCCCTGGTGCCACAGTATTTTTCTAATATTTCTGTTATATACTTAGAATTTTAAAATGTAACTTTTTAAAAGATAGCTCTTCAACATCAGAATGTGAACTGAAATTTACATCTTCAGTGGATGGGACATTTCCTGATAAATAATTTAATAAGGCTTCTTTAAAGAAAATATATTCCACAGATAACTAAGATTTTACTTAAGAAAGACCTAGTTATAATTACTAATTCTATGCAATTTGGGCCTTGAGAAGTGTTCAAGCCTGAAATAAAGATGTTTTACAAGCTTTGCAGAATTCTTGTTCTAAAACACTAAGATTCTGTGATTAAGACCTCCCTCCCTCCCTTTTCCCACAGGTAATTGTACATGGAACTGTACAACACATTTTCTCCTTCTAGCTAGGAGATTGATTTCATTTTTCTAGATATAGATTCCTATATTTAAATACTAAGGGACAGGATTTTCCTATGGAACCACAAATTATTGTTAATTCTTGCTGTCTACATATAAAGGCCTTTAGCTGTACCACTATAGTACCCGGTCCCATCAGATCTCAGAAGCTAAGCAGGGTGGGGCTTGGTTAGTACTTGGGTGGGAGATGACCTGGGAACACTAGATGCTATAGGCTTGGGAAAAGAACCCGTCAATCCACTCTCCCAAAACAATCAGCCATTGAAAACCCTGTGAATAGCAGAGAAGCACTGACCATAATTTTTCTATTATACCTAGGGTTGCTATGAGTTGGACTTGGACTCCATGGCACCTAACAACAACTTATGAAGCATTCCTTAGGGGAAAACATGAGATCTCATATTTTTGTTCAGCCATTGATGAAGATGTTTTAGATTGCTACCTAATGTTTATATCAATGAATAGATTGTTACTGCATTAAAAAGTTCAATTTCCAAATGCTTGAAAGAATATATGAAACTCCTATAGGGGGAGAATTTTTAAAATGGAAAAAAACCTCAAAACCACAAAACTAGAAATGGTTTGACCCCATTAGCATAGGCACACAAAAAATAAATTAGTGAAGAAATATTTCAGTAGAGAAAAAGAACCAGACTTGGATGAATCTGATCACTGCTTCAGCTCAACTGCTGACCTAGTGAAGTCTATGGTACTGGTAAAGTATTACTAATGACACTTTTAATGGGATGAGTCCCATGCTTTTCCTCTTTACTGATATTATAGGGAAACTATATATTTTTGGCCTCAACCATGATATATTAACTTTATTTTTTACAATGTTTTCCTTTATATACTTTATCAATACTATAATCTAAAAATGATGGTTCGACAGCAGGAGACTAGGAGGAAAAAGAAGGAGGAGGAGGAGAAGGAGAAGAGGAGGAGAAGGAGGAGGAGGAGGAGGAGGAGAGGAGGAAAGGAAAAGAAAAGGCTCAGTGTTATAGTTTGAATGTCCCCCCAAAAACTCACATTGAAATTTATTCTCCATTATGAGGTATCAAGAGAGTGGAAACTTAATCTAACTATGGAATTTGGAGGCAGCACCTTTGGCTAGTAATTAAAGTTAACCAAGGCTGTCAGAGTGGGGCCCTAATCCTATAGGACTTAGGCTTTATAAGAAGAGGAGAGACTTGAACTAGGACATTCTGTTTTACCATGTGATGCCCTGTGTTGCCTTGGGACTTTGCAGAGAGTCCCTACTAGCAACAAGGCCCTCACCAGATACAACTACCCCATCTTGAACTCCTCAGCCTTCACAACTATGGACTAAATGTTTTTATTTTTTATAAATCCCTCAATGTGTGGTATTCAGTTATAGCAATAGAACATGGACTAAGACACAGTTATCTGATATTTATGACAAATCTATAATGATGAAACAGTTTTTTGTTTGAATTTATTTTATTTATTTTTGAGGCAAGGTCTCCCTTTGTAGCCCACCCTGGCTTTGAATTTGAGATCCTCTTGCCTCAGCCTTCCAAGTGCTGGGATTGTAGGCATCCACTGCCATATCTGGCTTTTGCTGAGATTTATATTGTAGTTGGCTTGCCAAATGTTTTTCAATTTTAGTGCTATTGAGCTAAGACAACAGCCTTATCTTTGTAACTTTACATGTTAATATTCAGTAAGTAATACCATCATGTAGACATACCTGTCAAGGTAAGGGCCTGATTTTGGTAATATGTTTCTGAGCAAGTCTTCCCAAGTCTCCATCAAGTTTTCATTACAAAAAGCTGAAGAAAATGGTCTCCAAGTACAATCTTAAAGTCTCAAACTAAAATCCTGTCATCTGTTTTGATGGTAAACCTACGAATCTTAAAAGAGTAGTGTTTTCTTAGTATTTGTCAGAACTTTCTCTGGGTAACAGCAGATTGGGTAATTTTCCTAGATTCTTTAAGTAAGTTACCTTCTTTCTAGCTGCTCTCATCTCCCTAAATACATACGCACATTGTCAGCAGTGAACTCAAGGAAAGAAGAAAGTAGTACTTATTTACACTCTTTATTTACAGAGCATCTCCCAGCTGGGGACTATTGTTGTTAGATGCTCTCAGGTCATCTCTTATTTACAGACACCCTCATAGGTCTTTTGATGGCTGATTGTTTTGGGAGTGGGCTGCTGCATCCTTCTCCCATTTTCACAATGCTGGGGATCAAACTCAGGGCCTTAGAGAGTACAGAGGGGTACTCTACCAACTGAGCTAAGCCAGATAATAAAAAATTAATATACAACATATGTTGGGAACAAGCAAGTACTCTGAAGAAAACTAAAAAGGAAGAGCATTAGAGGTTCCTAAGGGCACATATGTGTATAGACAGGAATTTATGTGTGCATACATATGTGTATGCATGTGTATGTGTGGTGGCAGTTTCTAATAAAGTGACATTTGGGCTGATCTTTAAGAATTTAAGGAGAAGAGGGGGAAAAGATGGTAGACAGATAGCACACACCTTGTGACCTAGAGTAAAAGGAAACCTTAAACATTAGTTTAGAACACACATTGACTAGACAGACAGGGTAATAAATTACATTAGAGAGAGTGGAGAGAAACAGGGGGCAACGAGATTGCAAATCAAAGCCCAGATCTATATAAAAAGTGGCAGCTGAGTCACCATCTCCCAGATCACAGAACACTGAGAGAATCCAACTCAGAGAAGATTCTGTGTACACATCCACAGGTGCTTGGATCCAACACAGGGTACAACCCTGGCAACCTGCCAACATCCTGCCAAAAGGGACACAGGCAACACTCTCCACAGAGAATAACTGGTGAGTTTCCCTGAAGCATCAGGCCCAGTGGCCATCTCTACGCGTTGCCACCTCTGCAGGTGGTGAGACTTTGGTGGTGCAAAAGCCTCATGCAGGAGTGCAGACCTCAGATCCAGCAGAGGTGAAATGTTATCATCCCACCCATCCCGACCTGAGTGCAGGAGTGAATGCAGTAGGGGCTGGGGAACATGTGCTGGCAGAGCACACCCAGAGACTAGCTATGGCATGACTCCCTCCCTCCTGTTGTGGCAGGGCAGATGCATGGCACAACTTTTTCATGGACACATGGACACACAGGCACTTGGACCCCAGATCCACCGGGGACAGTTCAATATGTCTCACTGCACTGTGGAATTGGCTAGGGTCTGTGGAAGCAACTGAGTCCTGCATGGACAGAGCGTGACTGTGGTCCTACAGGGAGTGCAGTGGTGTGCTTTGTGCCAGGGCACTTTCATGCACAACTGACACACGGGTGGACAGGCTGCAAATTCACTGGGGGTGATAGGATATCATCTTGCCCACTACAGTGCAGGAGGGGTGAGACCACAACAGAATTCTGAACGCATGAATGGATAGAGAGTCTGGCATTAAGATCGAACTTCCGCAGCCATACGCTACTGCCATAGGTACTGGGGCAGTGAACTCTGATCACAGCGCCTGAACTCCATGTGGAAGGCAAAAATTCTCAGAAGGTCACCACAGGTTGCACTGCCTCTCTGCCAATACAACAGGGGTGGAACATCCCACGGGGCAATCTCTGAAAGCACCCAGTGACCCACTTCAGCCCAAGAGACCTTGTGGCTACTCGCCATATCCACTGGGTGGAGGGAAGCTGTGCAGAAGCCCTGCCCCCTAAGTCAGCCTGCTTCTAACAAGAGAACTGGCAGGGAAAATCCCTTTTCTTGCAGGAAGGTCAGCCACCTGAATGAAGAGAGTCAGGACCCATGCAGGAGACTGAAGACTGCTGTGGATAGTGGGAAACCCACTCTAGCCAGAGCTCTCTAGTAACTCTACTTCCTTATTCACTTTATTGTCTAGATACCTCTTGTGGGAGTACACAGGTGTTTTTTTCTCTCTGTATATTTGTTTTAGTTTTAGTTTATTATTTTATATTTTAATTTTAACTTATATTAGTCTCTGTTCTCTCTCTCCTCTTTTTCCCTTTTCTTTCCCCATATCCTCTCCCTCCTCACCCCCCAGTAGAGAAACAGAGTCTGCTCCCCCCGAGTCCCAAGCCCCATTGGAATACTGACTTGGAGAGTGGGAAACTGAGGAATGGAGAGTCCAGAATGCAGATAAGAGTATCATGAGCTGATGGTCCACTGAACCCAGGAGAACTGATTAAAAACTAAGCCAAATTTGAGTTGAGTAGGGCTGGTGAACTGGAGTAAGAGCCCCAAAGACTAGACAACTGAGGAATCATGCTGTACCCAGTAGACCAATCAGAGACTAGAATTTCAGGGATCAGAGGGAATCTGAATGGGACAGAACTGAATACAGAGCCTGCACCAGATCACTGTCTAGGGTTCTGAAGCTGCAAAATATGGGGCTGAGGAGTGAAAATAAAGTGCCAAAGTTTCATCATCACACAAACTCAAAGGAACAACAGAAGGAGAATTTCTGCACACTTGGAGGAGACGAAACCTAATTCCCTGACCAAATAATGAGTAAGCAAAACCAAAAGACTACAAGAAACACAAAGGGGCAAGCTGGATGTGAAGACTCCACTGACCAAAGCCTCCTAAAAAATACTTCCAATGAATCCCAATTCATAGAGATCTCTGAATTAGAATTCAGAGTTGTGGTTATTACTATGCTGAGAGAAATCAAAACTAACACCACCAGCACCCTCAAAATCCTTGAAAAGAAGGTATCTCTTCTGGAGTCCATACTCTCCTCACAGACAGAAATGATTAGGTAAAATCAAGTGGCAATCCTTGACATGCAAACCAAGCTAAAGGAATTAAACTGTGCAAAAGAATCCTTTTCATTGACACTGGATGAAGCTGAGCTACGAATTTCAGACTCTGAGGACTCAATCCAAGAAATTAAATAGTACAGTCAGAAATGGAAATAAAGATGAAAGAATTTTTAAAAGATTTCCAAGAAGCCTCACACAGAATGAAAAAATGAAACTTAAGAATTCAGGGTGTCCTTGAAGGAGAAGACAGATCCACCAGAGAACTAGGGAATCTAGTTTATGATGTCATCAAGGAAAATTTTCCAGAGATAATCCAGGATCTGGATACATACACAACTGAAACATTCAGGACTCCACCCAGAGCAAACCAAAACAGGTGCTCCCCAAGATATACCATATCATGAATGCTTTCATTAGAAACCAGAGAAGCAGCTTTGAAAGCAGCAAGGGCAAAACCCCAGATAACTTTTAAAGGAAAACCCATTTAAATTACTGCAGACTTCTCCATATCAACATTGAAAGGTAGAAAGGCCTGCACACAGATAATACACATCCTAAAAAAGAACAACTTCCAACCACGAATAAAATATCCAGCAAAATATCTTTGAAAGTAGATGAAGAGTATAAGACATTCCATGATATTGACACATTCAAACAATTTGCAAACACCAAGCCAGGTCTACAGAGGTTTATAAACCAGTTGCCACATTGAGGTGCGATATGACAACCCTATCTAGAAAATTAAAGAATTGAATAGCTGAGATGAGTGGAAACCAAGAAAGGAACAAAGAAACCATGATTCAAAAACCAGTAACATGTAATGATTGGATGCATAACAATAGATACTTCTCAATAATCACTATTAATGTACATGGTCTTAACTCACTAATTAAGAGACAGAGATTGGCTAATCGGATGATAAAACATAAACCTACAATATGCAGTATTCAAGAAACCCATCTAATTCACAAAGACTGCAATAGACTGAAAATTAAGGGCTGGAAAACAATATACCAGGCAGGGGGGAAACAAAAAAAAAAAAAAAAAAAGCAGGTGTTGCAATTTTAATATCAGATATTTTAACTTTCAATCCAAAACTAATTAGAAGAGATAAAGAAGGGTACTGCCTGCAGCCATAGCTCTGTGGAATCTGATCCCGTCAGATCTTGGAAGCTAAGCAGGGTTGGGCCTGGTTAGTACTTGGATGGGAGACCGCCGGGAACACTAGGTGCTGTAGGCTTGGGAAAAGGACCTGGCAACCCCCTCCCAAAAATCAATCTGCCATTGAAAAACCCTATGAACAGCAGAGAAGGACTGGCAATAGTGTTTCCCCTGTTGTACAGAGGGTCGCTATGAGTTGGATACCGACTCAATGGCACCTAACAACAACAACAAGAAGGGTACTACTTATTACTAAAAGGAACAACCAACCAGGAACCAGTAACACTTCTAAATATATACACTCCAAATACTGGGGCACCTAGCATTATAAGACAAACTTTACGAGATATAAAGAACTTTATTGGACCAGACACAATAATTATGGGAGACTTCAATATCCCACTTTTGCCAAGGGACAGGTCATCAAAACATAAAATCAGCATAGAAACAATGAACCTAATCTCCACCCTAAACAATTGGATCTCACAGATATATACAGAATATTCCATTCACAGGATGCAGAATACACATTCTTCTCAGCTCTACGCGCAATGATTTTCAAGATAGACCATATAGACCACAGTCCATAAGAATTCCCTTGATAAATAAAAAAAGTAGAAATTATCCCCTGTTCTTTATCAGACCACAATGGAATAAAATTGTAACTCAAAAGCAAGAATAATTCCAGAAATTTTACAAACTCATGAAGACTAAATAATACACTGCTGAATGACCAATGGGTTGTTGAAGAAATCAAAATGAAAATTTAAAAACTCCTGCAATCAAATGATGATGAAAACAGCCTTCCAAAACATATGGGATACAGCAAAGGCAGTTTTAAGAGGGAAGTTTATAGCATTAAGTGCCTTCATCAATTAGGTAGAAAAGAGCCAAATAAATGACCTAATGACACACCTTAAGACACTAGAAAATCAAGTACAAATCAATCCTAAAAGGAGCATCCAGAAAGAAATTACCAAGATAAAGGCAGAAGTATTAGAATCTAAAAAGATAATTCAAAAAATTAATAAGACAAATAGCTGATTCTTTAAAAAGATTAATAAAATAGACACTCTTCTGGCCTATCTCATCAAAAAGAAAAAGGAAAAAGCTAATATAGTAAAGATTAGAAATGAAAATGGGACCATAACCACTGACTACAATGCAATACAGAAAAGCATCAGGGATTACTTTGAGAGACTGTATTCCCAAAAGTATGAAAATACAGAAGAAAATGGATAAATTTATTAACACATATGACTTACCAAAACTAACCCCGGGGACATAAGTGACCTAAACAAGCCCATCATATATGCTGAAATAGAAAAGGTAATAAAAAGTCTCCCAACGAAGAAGAGCCCAGGTCCTGATGGGTTTACAGCAGAATTTTACCAAACATTCAACGAAGATATAATACCTGTCTTCCTCAAATTATTCCAAAAAGTAGAAAAGGAGGGGACACTCTCAAACTCATTCTATGAAGCTACCATCACCCTGATACCTAAATCAGGAAAAGATACATCTGAGATAGAGAATTATAGAGCCATTTCCCTTATGAACATGGATGCAAAAATCCTTAACAAAATCCTGGCAAACCGAATCCAGCAACATATTAAAAAAATGTTCACCATGACCAAGTGGGATTTATTCCACAGGTGCAAGGCTCATTTAACACACAGAAATCAATTAATGTAATTCAACAGATCAAGAGACTGGCAAACAAAAATCACATGATCATCTCAGCTGATGCTGAAAAGTCCTTCGACATAGTGCGACACTTTTTCATGATAAAAACACTGGAGAAGATAGGCATAATAGGCAAATACCTTAACATCATAAAAGTCATCTATCACAGACCTACAGCCAACATTATATTAAATGGAGAAAAACTGAAACGATTTCCTCTAAGATCTGGAACAAGACAAGAATGTCCACTCTCTCCTATTCTATTTAACATAGTAATCGAAATCCTTGCCAGGCCAATCAGACTAGAGAAAGAAATCGAAGGGATACAGATTGGCAATGAAGAGGTCAAACTATCATTATTTGCAGATGACATGATACTTTACCTAAAATACCCCAAAACCTCATCCAGAAAACTTTTAGATCTAATCAACTTCTTCAGCAAAGTGGCAGGATATGAAATTAACATACAAAAATCAACAGCTTTCCTATATACCATCTGTAAGCAGGAAGAAAAGGAAATTACAGATAATACCTTTCAAGATAGCCCACGAGAAAATTAAGTAACATGGAATCAATCTAACCAAAGACCCTACAGACCTCTACAAGGAAAATTTCAAAACATTAAAGAAAGAAATCACAGAAGATACTTAAAAATGGAAGGACTTTCCCTGCTCTGGAACAGGAGAATCAATATAGTAAAAATGGCTGTCCTACCAAAAGCAATCTATAGATTGAATACAATCCCGATTAAAATTCCAATGACAGACTTTACAGAAATAGAAAAAATGATCCAAAAATTCATATGAAATCACAAAAAGCCATGTATAGCCAAAACACTCTTAAGCTGCAAAACTAGTGCAGGTGGACTCACAATCCCCGACTTTAAACTACAGGCTATACTACAGGGCAGTGGTGGGAAAAACAGCTTGGTACTGGCACAAAAATAGGCCTGAAGTCCAGTGGAACAGAATAGAAGATTCAGAAGTACTTCAACACACCTATAGTTACCTGATTTTTGACCAAGGAGCAAAGCAAGTAAATTGAAAAAAGGATAGCCTTTTCAATAAATGGTGCTAGGAAACATGGATATCCACTTGCAGAAAAATGAAAACTTACCTGCATCTCTCAATATGCATGAGAATTTAACTCAAAATGGACAAGATACCTCAACATAAAATCAGAAACTTTAAAATCAATAGAAGATAGGATAGGCAATATGCTCCAACATATAGACATAGGAAAATATTTCTTTAATAGGACTCCAATTGCTCAAGAAATTGCAACAAGAATAGATAAATGGGATTATATGAAATTAAAAAGCTTCTGTACAGCAAAGGAAACAATCAACAGAGTTAAAGAAATCCCATTGAATGGAAAAAAATCTTCACATGCTATACATCAGACAGAGGTCTAATTACCAGAATTAATAAAGAACTCAAAAAAAATATACAAGAAAACAAATAACCCAATACACAAATGGGCAAAGGAACTGAGCAGACAATTCTCAAATGAAGAGGCCCATAAAGTAATGAAACACATGAAAAAACGCTCAATATCCCTAGCCATTAGGGAAATGCAAATTAAAAGAACTCTGATATTCCACCTTACACCAGTAAGAATAGCCAAGATCAATAAAACAAATAACAACAAATTCTGGTAAGGTTGAGGAGAAAAGGGAACCCTCTTATACTGCTAGTGGAACTGTAAATTATTCCAACCACTTTGGATATCAATATAGAGGTATCTTAAAAAACTAAAAATAGATCTACCATATGACCCAGCTATAATACTACTGGGAATATACCCAAAGGGAGATGAGTCATCATACCACAGAGACACCTGCATCTTCATGTTCAATGCATCACTTTTCACAATAGCAAGGATATGGAGTCAACCAAAGTGCCCATCAACAGAAGAATGGATAAAAAAACTATGGTACATGTACACAATGGAATACTATTCAGCAATGAAAAACAATAAAATAATGTCATTTGCAGCAAAATGGATGGAATTGGAGAAAATTATTTTAAGTGAACAAACACAAGCCAAAAAGGAGAAATACCACATATTCTCACTCATATGTGGGAGCTTAATCAAAATTAAAAAAAGGAAAAAATCCTATATAGAAATCAGAACATAATAAGAAGCTAAATTCAACTTAGCAGAGAAGGGACAGTTTAGGGAGTGGAAAGAAGGAGGAAGGGATCTAGGAAAAGGAAGAAATGATGGTAAAGAAAGGAGAGGAGGAGCAAGGAGGAGTGAGAAATGAGAGGGCAACCTCAAAGTAAACAGCCCAAATTTAATATTTTGGGAAATAATTATAATACCAATAATACCAAAGAATAGTAATACAAATGGGCTAGAAAATTCATGTAATGTTATTGACAATGTAAAAAGATAGATCACTATAGGAAAAGTTTTGACCTTAAACATAATTGGGATCCAAGGATATATAGAAAAATATTCCCACAAAAATTCATGAAAGTGGAAGAGAAGCCTTTGGTGGGGGTGGGATGGGGAGAAGAAGTGCACAAGAGAGTAAGGAGGAACTTAACTGTGAAATGTACATTGAAACACATATATGGAAATGTCACAATGAAATGCATGTCAAAATGAAACACATTAAGTTGTACATTAAACATTTCTAATTAAAAAAAAAAAATTAAAGCATGAACTTTGTAATGCTATCCTTAGACTCAGACAAGAAGGCAGCTGTCTATGCTCTACTGCTGAGAGAGCCCCACAGATCCCCCCAATACCTCCTCCACTTCCTAAAGTACACATGGGTACTTCTGTTACGCTGAGTCTGGTACTCAGTGCTGACACAGCACGGCTAGTGACCCCACACATCTTCTCATGAATAAAAGTCCTCAGGCCCCAGGAAAATGCTTGCTAAAAATATCTTGTACCAAAATCACAAAACAAAAGGCCAGAATGTCCCAGTGCCATAGGGTAGATGCATTGTGCTGCTGTTCATGTTGGATGTTGTTGTTGTTAGGTGCCACCGAGTCAGTATCTGACTCATAGCAACCCTCATAGGGTTTTCAATGGCTGTTTGGGGATTGCCTTGGGAGTGGATTGCCAGGCCCTTCTCCCATTTTCGCAGGGCTGGGAACCAAACTCGGGACCTCAGAGACTGCAGCGCAGTGCTCTACCAACTGAGCTAACTCCCAGCCCATTCATGTTGGATAGGATATCTATAACAGTTGTGCTCAAATTAAAGAAACATTAATTGAATTATTGATTTAAAAATTAGCTTAACTTAATAAATATTTCCATTACAGATTTGATACATATTAGTTATCACTTGCAATTTATCTTTTTGTCTGTTTGTTTGTTTGCCGGGACAGAGTCTCACTGTGTGGCCTAGGCTGGCCTCAGACTCAAGATCCTCTTGCCTCAGCCTCCCGAGTGCTGAGGTTATAGGTGTGTTCCACCACACCCAGCTTAACTTTCAATTTTTACTGATAATTTTAAAAAAATTAAAGTTGGAACTGGGTGTGGTGGCTCTCACTGTAATCCCAGCTCCCAGTGACTCAGGAGGCAGAGGCAGGAGGATCGCAAGTTTGAGACTAGAGGCAGTCTGGGTAATTTAGCGAGACCCTGTCTCAAAATAAAAAGTAAAAAAAAAAAAAAAATAGGGCTGGAGTACAGCTGAGTGTTATAGCACTTGCAAGCATGCAAGCACAAGAACCTGGGTTCAACCTCCCAGTACTACACACACACAAAAAAATAAAATCGGTTCTTTGAAAACCTGAAAACTAGTTTTTAATGTTTCACATTTATTTTTCTCATAAAATATACTCAAATATAGTAAATTTTGAGTACAATTACATTTTGTTTTTAGTATCTTGAGCTCATTATGGTCAACAAAGCACAATATGTAAGAAAACTTGACTATAAAAACATAATGATTTTGCTGAAATAAGATTAAGAACAAAATTTAATGGATTAAATATAGAGTAATTTATGAATTATATGGATCTTTATTATTCATCTAAACATTGCTATTCTATCACTACAACACATACATATTTACAAAAATTATTAAATTTAGTAATCTCTGATATTTTATCTACTTTTTCATATAACAAAAATAACTTTTCACTTAACACTTGTCATCATGAAAATTTATTTGCTAAAGCAAGTGGGCAGAATAAGTTTTATTTGGCAGTGTTTTATTTTGTCTTATCATTTTAAATAGGATATATGGCTCTATTTTCATTTTTGTCCTGTGCCCTGCAAATGTGAGGAGCAGGTGTAGAGAATGTTCTCTACACCTGAAGAAAGAATGTTCAGAGCTGAAGGAAGAGCAAGTACAAAGGCCCTGTCTTAGCTTGAACTGCTGTAACAAAATATCAAACATTCAGCGGTTTAAATAACAAAGTTATTTTATCATAGTTCTGGAGGCTAGAGCTCCATGATCAGTGTGCAGGTATGGTTAGGCTCTAGTGAGGGGCTTCTGTCTGGCTTGCAGATGGCCATCTTCTCCTTTTGCCTCAAATGGCAGAGAAAGAGAGTGAGCAAGAAAGCTCTCTGGTATTTCTTCATATGAGGGTCCCCATCTTATCATGAGGACCCCACTCTCATGACCTCAGGAGGCCAAGGTTAGCTAAAGTGAGATGAACAGAAGATGCATGGTAGGAAACAAATCAGAGCTGTAGGCAGGGGACAGATAATCCAGGTTTGTCATGATAAGAAATGTGAATTTAGTTTAAGTGTGATAGGAAGCCTTTGGAAAAACTATGAGTAGGGAAGTGGCACAAAATGTTTATACACACATATTTAAAATCACTGTGGCTGCTGTGGAGAGACAATACTGGGCATAGAAGAAGAACCAGTTACCTATGGTAATAGTTCAGACACAAGATAATGGTGGTATGAACTAGGGACATAGTGATGGAGATGGTAAGAGGTCATGAACTCTGGGCATTATAGTGAAATTAGAGTCAACAAGACTTGTTAAGTTGATTAAGGAATGAGAGGGAAAGAGAGAAGTCATGGTGACTCCACAGATTTTCAAATGAGCAAATGGATGAATGGGGGTGGTGTTTTCTAAAATGGGAAAGTTGGCAGCAAATTGGATTTAAGGAAGAAAATCTAAAGTATTGTCTAAGATACACTTAAAAACCTTCTTAGACATCCAGATGTAGATGGCTAGTAGGTAGTTGGGCTGGGGTTTAGCTCAAATTAGTAGAACACTCCTCCACACTCTCTGAGGACCAAGGTCTGATACCCAGGACCACAAAAACAGGAGAAGGACAGGGCAATCTACTCTCAAAGCAATCCCCCAAAACAATCAGCCATTAAAAACCCTATAAGGATTACTGTAAGTTGGATTTGACTTGACTGCACCTAACAACAACAAAGTAGATAGTTGGATGTCTGAATATGCAATTCAACAGAGAAGTCAGGGATGCTAGGGATTCAGTGTTGGGATTCAGGAGCTAAAGACAGTAGTTAAAATCTTAGGATGGATGTATTGTCTAGAGAGTGGAGGTAGGCAGAGGTAAGAGGATGGAGTCTTTCATTGTTTAAAGGTCAGGAAGAGGAAGAGGAGCCAGAAAAGGAAACTGAGAAAGATCAACTAGTGAAGGGAAATCAGAAGAGTGGTGTTCCAGATGCCCAGTCAATAAAATATTCCAAGACCGAGGGAGTGAGATATGTTTATAATTATAATTATATATTCTTATGCCAATAATTGCATGTGAATTTCTGTTTATCTTGATTGTCTCTGGAAAACATAATAGCAGTTCAAGGTTGACACATTTATGAAACTTGTTTTGACCCAACTATTTTTGCTAAGGATGGACTCTTCCTGCTTGGTGTTTTCTATGTAGCTCTACTATCATACCTATATTCTGTTTTGCAGTCTCTCTAAACATGTATTTTTGGTGTGTGTGTGTGTGTGTGTGTGTGTGTGTGTGTGTGTGTGTGTGTGTGTGTGAATTAGTCTCATTTTAATTCCGTGCATATTGAACTACTAGTAGTTCTGTAACTCATTATAGTTACAGAAGTCTAGTAGACAGGGTGGGCTGGGGTTTAGCTCAGTTAGTAACTCATTATAGTTACTCTTATCTTCTCTTTTGGTCTGCATATGTTCTGTTCTCTTCCTCCTCCTCCTCCTGAAGACTGTCCCTACTCCTACTTCCCCCTATAGTTTTGGCTTACATGTCATCCTTGGCAGGAAGCGTTCCTTGAGCCTGCAAGCTGGTTTTACTCCTATTAGTTGATACCAGGTTACCTTGTGGACTGGGATTTAGCTCAGTGGGTAGAGTGCTGCACTGCAGTCTCTGAGGCCCCAAGTTCAATTCCTAGCACCGCAAAAATGGGAGAAGTGTCTGGCAATCCACTCCCAAGGCAATCCCGAAGCACTCAGCCATTGAAAATCCTATGAGGGTCGCTATGAGTCGGATACCGACTCGACGGCACCTAACAACAACAACAACAAGTTACCTTGTACTTACATCAATCAATAACCCCTGCAACACTGTATTGCAATCCCCTATTTCTCATCTTCCTCCAAGATTTCTCTACAGGAAAGAAATCTTAGCTTTTGTCCTATTATATCCACAGCACTTTCTATAGTGTCTCACTCCTATTAGTGTTTAATAAATGTTATTGTTGTTAGGTGCCATAAAGTTGAGTCTGACTCATACTGACTCATAGGGTTTTCAATGGCTGATTGTTTCTGGATTGCTTTGGGAGTGAATTGCCATGTCTTCTCTCAATTTAATAAATACCTATTCAATAAATGGATTATTTTCAGATTTGTAAGAAAATTAATACTATTATTGTTCTGGGATTTCAATCTTGTGAGAAAATTTGGGGGCTTTAAATAATTTTTATAATTAAAAGTATCAAAAAGTGTTCCATTTTAAAAATTGCTGCTCTTATTGTTAGGTGCTGTCAAGTCAGTGTCCGACTCATAGTGACTGTATGTACAATAGACAAAATACTATTGTGCTTCTCTGCTATTCATAGGGTTTTTAAAGGCTGATTGTGTTTTGGGAGTGGGTTGTGGGGTATTTCTCCCAAGCCTATAGTACCTGGTGTTCCCAGGCAGTCTCCCATCTAAGTACTAATCAGGCCCGACCCTGCTTAGCTTCAAAGATCTGACAGAATTGGATGCCACAGATATGTGCAAAACACTTAAAAATTAATCATATCCACTATCCATAGCCTGCAGTTGTAGCCCTGTGGCATTGGATCCCACAAGATCTTGGAAGCTAAGCAGGGTTGGGCCTGGTTAGTACCTGGATAGGAGACCACCTGGGAACACCAGAAGCTGTAGGCTTGGGAGAAGGACCTGGCAACTCACTCCCCTCAAAAAATAAAAATGCCATTGAAAACCCTATGAACAGCAGAGAAACACTGACAGTAGTGTTTCCCCTATTGTACAGAGGGTCGCTATGAGTCGAATACCAACTCAACAGCACTTAACAACAACAACAGCAACAACAACAACAACAACAACAACAACAACCACTATCCATGTTCATGGATAGAAAGATTCAATATTCTCAATACTGTTAGTTCTCGAGGTGGAGTCAAGATGGCGGACAGATAACACACACCTTCTGTTCCGGAGTAATGGGAAGCCTTGATTAGGGGTTTGAAACTCAAATTGAATAAATAGAAACAGTGATAATTTAGTTCGAGAGATAGAGAATGAAACTAGGCGTACACTGAAATCAAGGATTTGGCTTCGGAGGAGCTACACAGTGGTCAGCAGCAGGGACCGCCGCCATTTTGCCATCACACAGATGGCGGATAGAATCCCCGAGACTTGGAGGGGACTTTGCACACATGCACACACGGGGGCCGGACCCAACATGGAATGCAACCTTGGCAGCACACTCTCACCCTGCCTGCGGGACACAAACTACAAATTCCGGGTGAGTCAGTTTGAGGTGGCACATGGAATCACCATCCATAGTGAACGGGGAAACCGGTGCCAGCGATCCGCGTCTAGAGCTGGGACACGGCTCCCTCCCTCCTGTTGTGGCGGGTCAGGTGTACAGATGCTATCTCCACAGATATATGGGCACACATATACCCGGATCCCAGACACACCAGAGGTGAGCCCAAGTCAACCCACTGTGCTGTGGAGAAATCTGGGGTTTGTGGAGGTGACTGAGCCCCACACGGACAGAGAGCTCCTTTTCGGCAGAGCCTAGTGGCACAATTAGCCACAAGCAGAGCAGTTCCGAGCGCGATCACAGCACATGACAAAATCTGTTTCAGATTCCCTCTGGGTTGGTGGGAGAGCATCCCACCCACAAGAGGATATGGTCCTCCCAAGTGGGCAGTAAGCCCTGCAATAAAAAAAACTACAAGATAGCAGCCATATTCCCGCATGCTGTAGGTTTTGGGGAGGAAATCTCTTATTTGGGGAATTGGCGCCTGAACTATGTGGGACAGGGAGAACTCCAGGGAAGACCCCACAGGTTCCACTGCCTCTCGAACAATACAATAGTAACAGAATATTTCGTGGAACAGTCTCTTTGGGCACTCGGTGCCCTGACTAAATCCAGGATATTATGCAGCGTTTTGCTATATCAACCCAACAAGGCCAACTGTTATTGCAGATTGTGTGGAAACACTGCCACCCTGAGCTCTGTAGGGAGTGCTGCATCCTGTAGTATCAACTCCACCTGGTCGAACTGGGTGTCCTCAGCTCAGATTTCACCTCCAAGAACTTATAAGGGCTTCTTTTTTGGGGGGGGGGGTTTGAACCCAGGGTCTTGAGCCTGCTTCTGCATCCTTTGTGGGAGCTGGATTGACATGCTGTTCCCCAGCCCATATTTTTTGTTTTTTGAGACAGGGTCTTGCTGGGTTGTGCAGATCTCAGGCTTGCAATCCTCCTGCCTCTGTTCCCCAAGCCACTGGGATTCCAGGCGTGCATCACTGCACCTGACAACAAGAGTTTTTTTATGTATGTGGGAGCATGTATGCATGAGGTCTGGAATTTTATTTTATTTTATATTTTATTTTTTTCTTATTTTTATTTTTAAAATTATTATTATTATTATTATTATTATTATTATTATTATTATTATTATTTTATTTTTTTCTTTTTGTAGAGGGGTTTGATCCCAGGGTCCTGTGCCTGCTTGTTTAGTAGGTGCTGGACTGCCATGCTGCACCCTGGGGACCCATTTTTTTTTTTTGCTTTTTGAGACAGGGTCTAATTTGGTTGCACAGAACTTGGGCTTGTGTCCCTCCTGCCTCCAACCCCCAAGCCGCTGGGATTGTAGGTGTGCACCACCACATCCGACTACAAGTGTTTTTATTTGTGTATGGGAGCATGTATGTGTGATATTTGTTTCTTTTCTTTTTTTTTTCTTTCTTTCTTTTCTTTTTTATTTTTTGCTTTTTCTTCCCTATTTTTCTTCCTTTCTTCTTTTACTCCCTTCCCTTTTTCTATTCTCCTTCTCTATTTCTTAAGGTCTATGTGTATCGTTGTTTTAATCATTTACCCCTTAAATCTTAACCTTAACTTTAATTTTGACAGAAATTTCTATTAGCCTCTGTCCTCTACCTCCTCTTTCCCCCTCTTCTATCACCAGATCCCCCCCTTTCTCACCCCACAGAAGAGAAGCAAAAGCTATCACCTCCCTAACCCTTACCCCCCTTGGAGTTGGGCTGGTAGACTAAAGTCTCAACCACTCAGACCAAATAGCTGAGAACATACCCAGCTCATAAGTTCTAATAAGCAACAGAGATTCAGCACCAATTTCAAAGGAATAACAGAGGAAGAAGTTCTGAATAATCAGGAGAGACAAATTCTATTTCCCGGACCACATTATGGGCAAATCAAGGAAACATACAAAAACCACAAAGGGGCAGGATGGAGCTGAAGGCTCCACAGATCACAGACCCCCAACAGATAATTTCAAGGACTCGCAATTCTTAGAGATCTCTGATTCAGAGTTCAGAGTCATGGTTATAAGCATGCTAAGAGAAATAAAGACAAATACTACAAATACACTGGAGATAATTGAAAGAAAGATTTCTAATTTGGAAGCTGTTCTGTCATCCCAGTTAGAAATGATTAAGAAAAGTCAAGCCACTTTGCTTGATGCTCAATCCAAATTATCAGAATTGAACACTGCTAAAGAATCCTTCTCTTCAAGACTGGATGAATCAGAGCAAAGGATCTCTGAGGCAGAAGATGACATAAATGAGCAGAAACACAAGCAATTAGAAATGGAGTCAATGATAAAAGTTTTAAAAAAAGATTTCCAAGAGAACTCACATAGAGTGAAAAAAAAGAAATATAAGAATTATGGGTATTCCTGAATGAGAAGAAAGAATCACTGGAGGTCTTCACAACCTAGTAAATGATATCCTCAAGGAAAATTTCTCAAATATAGCACAGGAAATGGATATATACACCACTGAGACTTTCAGGACTCCCATGAAGGCTGACTTAAATAGATCATCCTCGAGACACGTCGTTGCTCGATTCCTGTCATTAGAGACCAGAGATGCTATCCTGCAAGCAGCAAGACAGAAGCCCCTTATTACTTATAAAAAACAACCAATAAAAATTACTGCAGACTTTTCCATATCAACATTGAAAGCTAGAAAGGAATGCACACAGGTGATTCAAATATTAAGAAAAAACAATCTCCAGCCTAGACTAATATATCCAGGAAAATTATCTTTGATAATAGATGAGGAATATAAGACATTTAATGACATTGAAGCTTTTAAACGATATGCAACCCTGGTATTTAGCTCACTGGGTAGAGCACTGTGCTGCAGTCTCTGAGATCCCGAGTTCAATTCCCAGCACCACAAAAATGGGAGAAGGGCCTGGCAATCCACTCCCAAGGCAATCCCGAAACAGTCAGTCATTGAACACCCTATGAGGGTCGCTATGAGTCGGATACTGACTCGACGGCACCTAACAACAACAACAAAAACAAACCAGCACTGGAGAGGATAATAAATCAATTACCACATCCAGGAGAGCTAAGACAACCCTAGAAAGAAATCAAAGAACCGGTTAACTGAGATGAGTCCAACACAAGAAAGGTCCAAAGCAAACATGAATCATAAATCAGTAACAGATAATGATTGGATAAATGACAGTAAATGCTCCTCAATAATCTCTATTAATGTAAATGGTCTTAACTCACCAATTAAGAGACAGAGGTTGGCTAATTGGATGAAAAAACACAAACCATCAATATGTGGTATTCAAGAAACTCATCTAATTCACAAAGACTGGAATAAACTGAGAGTTAAGGGCTGGAAAAATGTATACCAAGCAGAGGGGGAACAAAAGAAAGCAGGTGTTGCAATTTTAATTTCACATAGATTAAATTTCACTCCAAAACTAATTAGAAGAGATAGGATGGTCACTACATTTTAATACAAGGAACAATCGATCAAGAATCAATAACGTTCCTTAATATCTATGCCCCAAACATAGGAGCTCCTAGCTTTATAAGACAAACCTTATGGAATATAAAGAACTTTATTGGACCAGAATCAATAATAATGGGGTACTTCAATACCCCACTTGTGTCAAGAGACAGGTCATCAAAACAAAAAATCAACAGAGAAACGTCAAATCTAATCTCCACCCTGAACCAGCTGGATCTTACAGATATATACAGAATATTTCATCCACACGATGAGGAATACACATTCTTCTCAGCTCGACATGGTACGTTTTCTAAAATAGATCATATGCTAGTCCATAAGAACTCCCTCAACAAGTTCAAGAATATACAAATTATCCCCTGTTCCTTATCAGATCATAATGGGATAAAATTGGAGCTCAAGAACATGAATAATTCCAGAAACTTTACAAACTCATGGAGACTGAATAATTCACTACTGAATGACCCATAGATTGTTGATGAAATCAAATTGGAATTTAAAAAATTCC
This sequence comes from Pedetes capensis, assembly GCA_007922755.1. Lineage (NCBI taxonomy): Eukaryota > Metazoa > Chordata > Mammalia > Rodentia > Pedetidae > Pedetes > Pedetes capensis. The sequence goes on from VMDO01003470.1 coordinate 141,705, forward strand.
TACAATCAAATGATGATAAAACACATCATACCAAAACATATGGGATACAGCAAAGGCAGTTTTAAGAGGGAAGTTTATAGCATTAAGTGCCTTCATCAACAAAATAAAGATGAGCCAAATAAATGACCTATTGACACAGCGTAAGACACTAGAAGTCCAACAAAAAAACAACCCTAAATGGAACATACAGAGGGAAATTACAAAAATAAAGGGAGAAATATCTCAATTTAGAATCTAAAGAGATAATTCAAAAAAATTAATGAGACTAAGAGCTGGTTCTTTGAAAAGTTTAATAAAATAGACACCCCCCTGGCTATCCTCATCAAAAAGAAAAAGGAAAAATCTAACATAGTATGGATTATGAAAGACAATGAATCCATAACCACCAACTCCAACGAAATACAGAAAATTTTCAGGGATTACTATGAGAGGCTGTATTCCAAAAAATAGGAAAATGCAGAAGAAATGGACAAATTTATTAACACGTATGACCTACCAAAGCTAACCCCAGAAGACACAACTGACTTAAACAAGCCCATTACCTATACAGAAATAGAAAAAGTAATTAAAAGTCTCCCAACAAAGAAGAGTCCACGTCCTGATGGATTCACAGCAGAATTTTACCAAACTTTTAAAGAAGATATAATACCTGTCTTCCTCAAATTATTCCAAAGAATAGAAAAGGAGGGAACACTCCCAAATACGTTCTATGAAGCTACCATCACCCTGATACCTAAACCAGGAAAAGATTCATCTAAGATAGAGAACTATAGACCCATCTCCCTTATGAATCTAGATGCAAAAATATTCAATAAAATTCTGGCAAACAGAATACACCAGCATATGAAAAAGATTATTCACCATGACAAAGTGGGATTTATACCACAGATGCAAGGCTGGTTTAACATATGGAAATCAATTAATGTAATCCAACATATCAAGAAACTGACAAACAAAAACCACATGATCATCTCAATTGATGCTGAAAAGGCCTTCGATAAAGTGCAACACCTTTTCATGATAAAAACACTGGAGAAAATAGGTATAACAGGCAAATACCTTAATTT